>JAOTAX010000001.1:18698953-18708987 GCA_025629825.1 Erythroxylum guanchezii
TGTCGTGAATGTAAGGACCAAAAAGGGGGATGCTTATAATAAAAAAATTAATGGCTTATAACATGGTTGAACAAGTGACAAGTGTCCAAATTTTAAAGCCTTAGCTTGGTTCCTTCATTTAACTCCTCCATGTAACTAGTTCCATACCAATTCAATTTTTCCCCAAAATTTCAATGACTCAAATCAATAATTCCTAAAATTATGTATCTAATTTTCAGTGCCATTGGACATTAATTTTTACTATCGGTAACCAATCAGTCTACCACTTAACATTTTTCTTAGTCCAAAAATTACACCGAAATTTTAGAAAAATAATTTCTAAAATTCTCAAAAAATTCAAAACTCGCAATGATCCTCTCCAACTCAATTTTTCATATCCATAAACCAAATTTTATAACACTCACATTTATTAACAAATATACCGGGAAATATCATGAATGCATGGACAGTCATTTTTCATGTGCACGATTTACTATTCACATGTATGCGGATGCTAGATTATGCATGAACATGTAGAGGCATTTCTAAATGCCCATTGACCACTCAAAATTACTATTCTAACCTCCCTATTGGTGATGGGATGTTACATGGAAAACTTAAATTTTAAATTAAAGTCTTTAACAAATATAAGCATAAGAAGAGTGATGATATATAGACCTCTGATTAAGCATAGAATGCATAGTGGCAATAAACTTACAACAAAAGTGTTAAAAAGTCTTCCTATTTACTAACATGTTGAGCATCTATAATTTATTCTCATAATGCTTGATGCTTCAACTTTTTTTTGAGCTGACTCTGACAAATAGTCATTTAAAATTTCTTGCGGTTGGCTTGTTTTTACAAAGAAAAATGAACTCTTTCAATTTCTTAACGCTTATGTTTGCTTAGTTTTACGGGAGTAATTAACTACTCAAATTTTTAATCTACAATCCTTTTCAAGTGAGAAAAGGAGTCAAAAATTAGAGGAGAAACTTCTATCACAAGGACTGTTGCTTTTAACAAACTGCTGTAAGTATTAAACTGCCTGGTGAAATTGAAGAAGTTGTGCTTAACATAAGGTAGGAATGAGAAGCTAAGCGAATTCTACTCCACATAAGCATCTCGTCTTATTAGATGTCTTCAACATGAAGGAATCAAGTCTTATTAACAATTAAGAAAATTAAATAGAAAAGAAAAGACAAGGGTGTGCTAAGGTGTTGGGGTCTTATGTAAAAATCAATTGTATTAGTTTTGTGAATATATTTGAGTATATATAGGCATACACATATAAGTATTTGATCTCTTCTATACTTCTATCTATACATTAGGAATTCAAAATTCAAAATAGGACTTGATCACTAGTATCTCAACAACTATATGCTTGTCATAGCCGAAGCTTGTTGCGTAAGGACAGAAAATGTGGTGAGCTAAGTGACTTGATCATGACATCTGCAATTTGATTTGCTGAAGGCAAGAATCGAACTTGGAGGAGGCTACGTGCAACTTGCTCTCTTACATAATGATAATCTACTTCTATATGCTTGGTCTGGGCATGAAAGACTAGATTTATAGCAAGAAACGTAGCTTCTAGATTATCACACCATAATACTAGAGATCGAGGAATTCTAACACGCAATTAACACAAAAGTGATCTTAACTAACTCAACTCTGTAGAAAATAATGCTAATGCCCTATACTTGACCTCTGTACTTGATCTTGACACAACCAACTGCTTCTTTGATGACCATGAGATTAAGTTTGATCTAAGAAAAACACAAAAGCCACTGGTGGATCTTCAATCATCTGGACACCCGACGTAATCAACATCTGAGAAGCCCATCAAGTCCATGTTACTAAGATCCTTTGTACCTTGTAGATAGCGCAAGAGTCGTTTTATTGCCTTCTAATGTACTGTGGTTGGATTATGCATAAACCGGCTAAGTTTGCTCACCGTAAAAGCCAGATCAAGCTTTGTTATTGAGAGATATTGGAGACTACCTACAACAAAGGGATCTCCATTAAATTTTGAGAGTTGTACACTTGCAGCCATTGGCATTCTTTGCAGTTTCGGTTTCTCCATTTTGGCACATGTCAAAATATTAGACACATATTTTGCTTGACTAAAATAAAGTCCTTGAGTTCAAATAACTTCCAAACTAATAAAATAGCTCAAGTCTCCTAGGTTTTTAATCGCAAACTCATGGCTCAAACTTGTGATGAGAGAATTGATCATTGAAACATTGTTCCTAGTAACCAAAATATCGTCAACGTACACAAGTATTAGAATTACCATTCTGTCTTGATAAAAGATAAATAAGGATGTATCACTCATTGATGCACTGAAGCCAAGAGAAAATAACTTTGAGCTGAGACGACAAAACCATACCCGAGGACCCTGCTTCAACCCATATATTGCTTTATAAAGCTAACACTCTAAGTCTAGTCATTTATCATCAACGTAGCTTGGGGGTTGCTCCATATACACCTCTTCATCGAGCACTTTGTAAAGGAATGCGTTTTTAACATCCAATTGGTGTAAGGGTCAATTTTGAGCTACTGCCAGTGAAAGAACTACTTGCACAGTTGTTGGTTTCACCACCGTATTAAAAGTTTTTTAAAATCTAAGCCTTTATGTTGATGAAATCCTTTAGCTACCAAACATGCCTTATAACTCTCAATACTGCCATCAGGATTCCTCTTAAGTTTGAACACCCATCTGTAACCTACAATGTTTGCATTAGACAGTTGTTGAACAAGATACCAGGTGTGATTTTCAATCATTGTCATATACTCCTCATCCATGGATGTTCTCCACGGTACAAAATCTTTAGCCTGCAAGTGATCCTCAGGCTGTTGATTCAATAAAGACATAGAATTAGAATATGCTTTGGCAACAAAGACTTGCTGAGTAGACTTGCTCCTCATCACCATTGAGTGTGTGTTAGAAGCATCTGGAGTTTTGTGAATGTTCACCACTAACCCCTGATACGAACAAGGCCAAGATAAGGAAACGGGACCATTTGCATGTGCTAGTTAGATTAAAAACCTGAGCTCATGCTAAGAGAATTAAGGAGTCAATGTCGGGGTTGATTTAGAAGATTCAAATGAAGAGTTCGAGTGTTGAACTAGAGGAGGAGGTGCCCATTATGTCAGTTGGACCATTATAGTAAGCGTGAACTAAGCGCGGGAATAAATTTGGCAGAGAATCAAGTTCCAAAGGAAAAATATCCCAAATAATTATTCCTTTGATAATTTTGGCAAAGGAATCGAGCTTCAAAGGAAATTATCCTAAATACTGCTCTTTGAATTAATTTTCCTATTTAGTCTTTAGACGATGTTCTTAATTAATTTAGATATTTTACCTTATGTGGCTAGGCATACTCCTATACTATAAATACCTTTTTCCATTATAAGGAAGACACTTCTCTTTTGATTAGAAATTGAAAACAATTCTCTCGTGAGTTTGTGTGTTTATAGCTCTCAAGTCTTAAGTTCAATTTTCGAACACCTCCAAACTTATTGAAAGCGTGATCATCCTTAACTCTCGAGGGTTCTTTAAACAACATCTTTCTGGGTCTAAGGTTTCATATACCTTAGGTTCTCAAGTCGTGGTTGTTGGGTCCTAGAGATTTCTGATCCATCTACTGGATGTTTGCTTTCTTGGGAATATTGATTCGTTTATTTTTCTGCGTCCCCCCTTTGACGAGATTGAGTCTTTGGAACCTGAGACTCTTCTTCATTCTCATTTCAATTTTCTTATTGTGCCAACATTTTAGGATTTGATAAAGACCAATAGAAGCAGAATTAGGGTGATTATAATTGACATAAGGAGGTCTTTCATTGTGGGCTTGTTGTTGATTTCCATCTTGACATGTATTGGGCCGTGGAGAAATGCTTGGGACCCTACTGGAATCTGAAACTGAGGGACTAGGCACATGAGACACTGAATTTTGGCTTCCATAAGTTCCTGTACTACAAGGAAAAATACCAGTAAGAGGAGCATTGTAAATGTCATCAGATAAAGACACACTCAACTGATCGAAATTGAACTTTGTATGGTCTCAAACTTGGAAAACACGAGCAACTAAAAACTCTAAGAAACGTGTAATTTGGTGGAGTTTTGAACAAAGTATGATAGGGTGACAAGTTTTTAAGAACTGGAGTTGGAAGTTGAGGTAGGAGATAAACAACAGTAATAAAGGCTTCATCCCAAAATTTTAGTGACATGGAGGATTAAGCAAGAAGAGTTAGGTCAGTCTTAACAATGTGGTAGTGTTTTCTTTCGGCTGCGCCGTTTTGGGCATGAGCATGTGGGAAAGATAATCGATGAATGATTCCACATGTTGTTAAGTATTTTGATATGCTGTGAAACTCACCTCCCCAGTCACTTTGAAATTGTTTAATTTTTGGGTCAAATTCATTTTCGACCATGGTTTTGAAATTTTGGAATGCAAGAAGTGCATATAATATTTGTTTTAGCGGATATAACCAAGTAAATCGATTAAAGGCATCAATGAACACAATATAGTAACGAAAAACTCCCAATGAATTTATAGGTGCAGGACCCCAAAGATCCATAAGTATTCGTACTAGTGGTTTACAATAAATTGTTTGAGAACTAGAATATGGTAATTGATAAGCCTTGCCAAGTTGACAAGAATTACAGAAAGAAAATATATTTTTAAAAACTGTGATCCACTGTTGCTTAACTAATTGACCCATGACTGAACGAGAGGGATGTCCATAATGAAGATGCCAAAGATCATTGTACTTCTTATTTTAGAAAAAGGCCGACGTTATAGATGAAACTTGATTTGGCTTGTCAAAGTAATAAAGTCCATCCTACTTAAGCACTATCTTAAGAGCAGGATTTTCCTATTAACGAATCCTTCGCATAACAAATTTTCCAATCAAATTCACATGAAACTTTGTTATCAATACAAAACTTTGACATGCTTAAGAGATTTCTAGTAATACTAGGGCTATGAAGGACATTTTTGAGATACAGAGGTTGAGAATTGGTAGGAATAATAGAAGAGCCAGTGTGAGTGATTTCCAAACCTATACCGTTACCTATTTTGACTTGCTCTAGACCGTGGTAATCAGTTGATTGGATGAGGGTGGCTACATTATTAGTTATGTGATTGTTTGTGCCAGTGTCAGGAAGTCAATCACGATTTGTCATCCCTCTAGTATTAGCAGCATAGGCAGCGAAAGGATCAACAAATTGTTGATTTCTTGGAACTTGATAATTGAAGGTTTGATCAAACCTCATATAACATTGATTTCCCGAATGATAAGGCTTATTACATAGCTGAAAAATGATGCGTGGCATATTATTTCCACTACCACCACGACCTTTGCCACGACCACGATTGCCTCTACCACCATGTTGGCCAGAAATAACTTGATTCCAATTATTACCTTGCCCTTGCCTATTACATTGCTTATAAGCGACATTGGCAGTGGGAAGGAATTTTATAAATCAAATTTCTCCAATTGAGCCTCAAAGGTCAATAGATGGCCCACAATATCATCAATAGTCATGGACTGTTGTTTGGTAGTGAGGGACACTACAAGTGGTTGAAACTCAGGACATAGGCCATTCAATATATACATAATTAGTTCGTCATCACCAACTGGAGCTTTTATGATAGTGAGATCATCAGGAAAACCACGCATTTTGGTAACATAGTCAAGTAAAGAAAGAGTACCTTTTGTAGTATTTTGAAGACTAAAGTGGAGATTCAGTTGTCGTGCCTTTAAGTGTGAGGATAATTGAGATACAAAGGCTCTCCACATATTGGCACAGGTATGATGGCGAGAGGCAGCAGCAACTGCTACGGGATTCATTGTCCCAATAAGCCATCCAAAAAGAATCTGGTCTTGTTGTTGCCATTTGAGGTATTCAGGATTAACAACAGTCTCCAAATTTCCTTCAGTAGATGCAAGGAGGGTTTTAGATGGTTTTGGGAAAAGCATCAGTGAGATAAACTGTTGATGGGCAAGTTTTATAATTTATAAGACCTCAATATACTGCAAGCGCACATGTCGTGAATAGTAGTAGTACGTGAGGTGTCAATCCCACGAGGAGTTGTGAACTAATCTAATCCTAAGTTATCTAAGACTTAAAAAATTAATAAAATGAAAATAAAAATTGAACAAAAAAGTAAACACGTGAAGGTCAATGACAGAAAATTAATTCATGAAATTAACTCAAGAAATTGAATATTGAGCAACACCAAATTCACAATGGGAAATCACACAAAAAAATTTACCAAATTATAAGAGAGGGATTTATTCTATCATCAATGCTAACCTAATCACTTTTGTGTTATCGTGGTGTCAGTTGTAGACTATCATAGGGTGGATTACTCTCTCTTAGAAGTTATAATCTTTGAACCTTAGTTCATAAATCTTAATTAAGTTGAGTTATTGAATTTGTAATCTCTCAATTAACTATCAGCTCATAACCTAATCAGTTCTTAAGCTTTCTAATAAACTATCGGGTCTCACATGAGATCTCTCTCCATATAATTGCCGATTTGATTAATTGCGTGATGATCTATTAGATTATTCAAGTCACATTAAACAACCTAATCATTTCTCATTCGATTCACTCTCTCAATTTATTACCGAAGCATAAGGTTACAACAATCAATCACAACACCTAATCACAATAACACAAAAACGACTATATTAATATTGAATCAAGTTTAAATCCCAAAAGAAAATTTAGAACATCATCACATTCCACAGCCTATAAAAATAATTATATTTATCTTACACATTCAATGAAGAAAATGACAAAGACAAACAAAACATCACTTGGATGGGACCGAGATGACTCGGGAAGGCAGCAACGTTGGAAGCCCTCTCCTCTTCTTCCTCTTCTCTCTTTTCTTCTTCCCTCCTCTTGAAGCTTTTCCCAAAGTGACAAAATGTAAGCTCCCTTTCTAGGTTATGTTCTTTTCCTTTTATAATATTTTCTAATCAGGGCAAACTCTAGCGTTTTCCTAGGCTCCAGAAGTCTAAAATGTCCTCGAAAAATGAAGTTCGGTAAGTCAATGTGTGATGTCTGTCGGCACTTAGGATTTTGCTTCTGCCACAATAGTGGCTAATAAGGCCACGATTGTGGGCCTGGATCTTTCTCCGAACTTCCTCAAAATATTCTTCGTTCTTTGATATCTAATACCAAACATTAGCAAACACATAAAGGCACCTAAAATGCATGTATCCAATAAAGGCAAATAAGTGAACAAGAATCTTTTTGTCAAAACTGACCTTAAAATTTTGAATGTGGTTAAGAAGAGGAAGAGAAAGAAGCAATTTTAGCAGAAATAATAAGAAAATGACAGTCTAAGTTGAGTGTTATTTGTATGATAAGTATAGCCATTATTCGAATGTTCTTCCAAGAACAAAAATGAAGCAAAATTTATAGAAGCCAATGAAGATGTAATAGAGAAAACTTTACTACTTATTGTAAAGAATGAACCAAAAGAGAAAAGAGCACATGGTACCTTAATATTGTAGTTACCAATCATATGATAGGTGATAAAAGTAAATTTATTGGACTAGATACTAAAGTGACAAGGACTGTAAGTATTAGGATAGAGATCAAAGGAAAAGACGTGATTTTCTTTAAGACTAAAATCGGTGGTCATAAGTTTCTCTCTAATATTCACTTTATTTTAAAATTAAAGAATAATATTTTAAACATTGGTGGAGTTTTAGAGAATAGTTGTCAAATTCATAGGAGGGTTATGCTTTTTGAGTTTGAGATCATGATTTTAATTTTATTATCAAGGTGACTATGACTAACTTGGACACTATGAACGTCATGTGTTTAAAGACTAATGTTGATGATCCTTTATAGATATAACATATGATCGTGTCATTCGAGCTTTAAAATTTATAAGCCCTTAAATACCATAAGCACATGAGTCGTGACTGTAGTATAAGAGGTGTCGATCCTACGAGGAGGGTACTAGCCTAATCCTAAGTCATCTAAGCCTCAAAGAAAAGAATACAAGAAATAAAAACTACACAAGTGAACACGGAAGTAAATACGGGAATTTAATTCAAGAATTGTAAAACAAAAAATTCAACAAAACAAAATTAAACTCAGCAGTCAAATAGGTCACAATGGAAGTCCATGAAGAAAGTTAATCAAGTTATGAGAGAAGGGATTTTACCTATCATTAATACTAATTTAGCTATTTATGTGTTTACGGGGTGTCGGATCTAGACGATTGTAGGGTTGATTACTCTCTCTCTAGTTATAACCATTAAACCCTAAATTGTAAACCCTAATCCAATTATGGAACTTGCAATCTCTCAATTTACAATTTACCCACAATTCTAATTAGTTCTAAAGCTCTCTAATAAACAATTAGGTCTTGCACGGGATCTCTCTCCATAAAATTACCGACTAGATTGATTAAGTGGTCAATTAAATCTCCTAACTCTCATTAATCCGATCTAATCATCTTTATCCGACTCACCCTCTCGGTTTGTTACTGAAACATGCAATTACATTAATCAATCCAAAACAATAAACACAAAAATAATTAAATCAACATTAACTCAAAGTAAAATTTAGAAGAAGAGTTTAGAACATTATCAATAACCCGAAATCCATTTCTGTACATTCCATCTCAACTTTATACATTTAAATGAAAAAAGAAATGAAGAGAAAATGAAACTTAGGTTGGAAAAATGGGGAAGGCAGCGACGTCAGAATGCCACCTGATCTTAGGAGCAACGGTGTCGGGATTAGTTTCTTCTTCTCTCTCTCTCTTCTTTTTCTCTCCCTTTAGGGTTTCTAAGAGTGGCTGAATGTAAAGCTCCTTCTTCTATTCTTTTTGTCCTATTTATGTTCTTTTGTGTTTAAGGTTGAACTAAGGTTTTTCCAGGGTCCGAAAGGTCCCAAAAATCTCTCGAAACACGAAGTTTGGAAGTGGTTATACATTTGCCCGACGTAGGCCACCACGATTGTGGCATATGTCAGGCCTTTCTGTCATAATCGTGGCCTATAATTGGCCCCAATTTGCTCCGAAACTCCTGCGTTCTTTGATCTTTACCCTGAAACACTACCAAAAATATCAAGGTACCATAAAAACATCATATTTAAGCTCAAAGGATTGTTCTAACCCATAAAACACTTAAAACACAAGTAAATCACAAACTAACACAATTCTACCCTAAACACATACTAAACAATTAAATAAATGACTAAACACATATCAAACTATAACCTAAAATACGATACATTTCACACCTATCAACATCCCCACACTTAAAATTTTGCTTGTTCTCAAGCAAACAAAACAATAAACAACACAAAGCACAAAACACACAAGGCAACAAATGAGGCAATGACTTCAACTTCAAGAAATAATTTAACTCTAAACACAATCATTCAAGTTGTTCCGAATTATTAACATGCAAAATCTGCATCTAGGGGCTCTCGACTAAACATACATATTAATTAAAACTTACATGTCAAGTTACTCACCCTTTTCAATTGTACACACACATTAATAATTCTTTGGTCATTCAAACTTTGTAACTACTCCTATGTACATTTTCATGAAAAGTCAAGCTATTTACAAGTTCGGTAGGTTTTATTAGGAAATACATTTTTTTTAAAAAAATATGTTTTAGACATGGACCTAGTCTTTACTTGGAGGCAAACATTGGTAGTGAATGTTGATCCGGTTACTCAACTAAATCATGTTTTTATTAAATTGCTTGGTTGAAATGCCATTTTAGCATTTTGACGCGGAGATAAACATTTGTGATGCGTGTCGATCAGGTTACTCATCTACATCACGTTCTCAACTAGTTACTAGCTTTATTCATAACCCGAAGTGTAACATCTCATTACCTGCGGGAAGGTTAGAATTGTAAATATGAGTGACCAAAGAGAGTTTAGAAAAGCATTTCATGCTCATACATAATATGACATTTACATACACATGAATAGTGAATTTATTTGCACATGAAAATAATTGTACATGCATTCATGAATAATTCTGGGTATAATTGGATTG
>JAOTAX010000001.1:18740263-18754244 GCA_025629825.1 Erythroxylum guanchezii
ATAATAATAATAATAATAATAATAATAATAATAATAATAATAATAATAATAATAATAATAATAATAATAATAATTGAATAATTATTCAATTATTATTATTTTCAAATAAATGAAAACAAAGAAAAAATTAAAATTAATATTGAATAATTATTAAATATTAATTATTTTTGGATAAATGAAAAAATAATTATAAAAATTGAAAAATTATTAAAATAAAATTATTTTCAAAAAAATTAAAATAAATAAATTCCATACAATCCACGACGTTCAGAAAACAAACGTTGCAGATTATACCTAAAAAAACGTCACAGATTAGGTTGTTTCTGAGACGTTTTTTAAAAACGTCGTTGAAACTTTAACAATATGTGATGTTTTCGTAAAATGTCGCCAAATATTCTATCTTTTTGTGACGTTTTTTGAAACGTCGCCGAATAATAAGGTCCTACCTCATCTTTTGCAACATTTTTAAAACGTCATAAAAGAGGTTCTTTTCTTGTAGTAAACAGTAGTATCAGAGTCTCATTTAATTGTTAATCTTGGATCAGAGGCTTGATTGTTATTGTTGATTTGGTTTTTAATGCTTCGAAAAAGACAAAGTTTTCACGACTATTCCAACCTGTTTGGAAAGCAAGGAATTGAATTCAATTGTGGAATTGAATTCAATTCACTTGTGGAATTGAATTCAATTCACTTGTTTGGAACACTCTTTTTAGCATGAATTCAACCCATGTGTGAGTTGAAACCCATCAGTCTATGAAAATTGAAATCATGCCAAAAAACACGTGAATTGAAATCAAGCGAGCGTGGGTTTCGTTGTTAACGTTAGAAACCCAATAATACCCCAATTTCTCAACCCTATTCTCGTCTTCTTCCAGCAACAGCCGACCCTCTTCTCCTCTTCTCCCAGCAACGGCCGACCCTCTTCTCCGACGCACCAGCAGAGCAGACCGCCATCGCCGACGCACCAGCAGCCGATCGTCTTCTCCGACTCACCAGCAGAGTAGACCAGACGACGCACCACCCACGCACCAGCAGCCTCCCTTTCGTCCACACAACACCTCCTCTGCCTCCTTTTCCTATCTCTCACTTTTATCTCTCACTTTGATAGCTAGCAGAGTATTGATCCATTTCGTGAACTCCACTTTGTTTGGTACTTTCATTTCTTATATAAATTGTTTTTCATGATTCTGAGGGATGCTTATCTTCATCAGAGAAATAGAAGTTAGTTGTAATTGCAAAAACACCTTTGTAAACTTTCAGTACGCACAAGTTAAAATTGCAGCAATCAAGAAGTTGACTATCAATTATCAGCATTAATTCCCTTTGCCAAGTAGAGGTCTAGCCTTTTTTACATCAAGTTCTTATGTTCCAAAACGAACCAAAGAAGCTTAATATTCAATATAGTTCAACGACTTCTCTGATTATGATGATAATTACGATGAATACCATAACAGTGATCTATCTTGTAATATAATTCCCTAATATGCATTATTCCCTAATATAAGCTTAGTTGATAAGATTATTTTTTAGTCAGGGATAAATGTGTCATATGAAATAATTGAATTCAATTCTAATATTATTAGATTTGTTCCAAACAGTGTAATTGAATTCAATTCTAATATTAATAGATTTGTTCCAAACAGATGAAATTGAATTGAATTCAATTTCATTAATGTAATTCAATTCAATTTATACATGAATTCAATTCTAAGTGTACCAAATAGCCTGTTCCTGTTTTTGGAAATTGTTTCCCCTACTACATGCTATTTCTGATCCCTGTCTTAATTGTTTATGCATGATTTGGAATTTTATTCTCTATGCATATACGATGATAAGCGATGGTTCTGAAAATTGTTCTGTGAATCTTACGGTTTTCTAAATGGGTTTAGGGTTTTCTGAAATCCTTGTTCTGCAATGCAAACCTTGAGGGTGTTAGTTAAAATCCCTAATTTCTGTCGCCCCTAAATAGTTTAGTCTCTCTGTTATGCGATTGCTCTGCTGCTTTCTGATTTTTGAAAACAAGGTTTGCTTCTCTCCGAGAAATCCCCAATGGTTTCTAGGTTTATGCTTGTTTTCTGGGTTTTGTGCGTGTTCTTCTTATGACTGTTTGCTTATGGGTTTATGTGTTTATTGTCTTTGGGTTGAATGAACAAGACGCCTTGCATCTGGGTTTTCTGCGTTTTTCTCTTTTTGTTTGCGATTATTGCCTTGTGCTGCAGGATATCCAGTAGGTCACCTACGGCATCCCATGCGACGCCACACATGGGCGTCGCACAACGCCAACAGATGGCGTTCAACGTCTGAGGCTTCGCGTGCCACTGGATGGTGTCTGAGGTGACGCCACAGGCGATGCAAGGCCGATGGGTGATGGCAGATGTAGGTGGCAGTGGCGGCGATTCGGGAACAATCGGTTGGAGACCCGACGGTTAAGGATGAAAAACGTGGAACATGATGTTGCAGTTATTGCATCGTGACTAAAGAAGATGGGTTGCGGTTGTGGCGGTTCGAAGAGTCGGACGACGTGGGAGAGTTTCAGAAGGAGGAGATGGCTTCGTGGAGAAGACGATGGTGTGGTGTGGGACACGCACCCACCCTTCGTCCTCGCAGGACGTTTCCTGCAAACATGACGGGTTTGTGCACTACACGCGCCAGTCAACCCTTTTGACTGCGTGGGCGCATGCACCAGACTCCACGCGTGTTATCATCTGCACATGCCAGACACTCTCCCACCTAAATTTCATGTGTTTTAAAAAATGTTTTACGACCCTAAATTGTCATTTATTAATTTAATAGTGATTAAATTAATTTCAAATCCTAATAAACTTGAAAAATGTTTTATTAATTTTTGAAAAATGTTTTCAAAGGAATATTTATTAGGAAAGGTTTTGGAATTTAATTTACTTTTTCAAGAGTTGAATTATTAAATTAAATTTATTATCAAATCAATAATTAGAATCAAGCCAAAGTTTTAAATAATTTCTTTCATAATTGGATTATGTTTGAAATTATAAATATAATGAGATTATATTTTTGATGAGATTGGACATTTTTTGAAATTTAAAATTCCTCAATAAAATATTAAGTACACGTTATGAATGTGATAGCTGTCTTCTATTATTTGAGAATAAAACCAGAATTCTGTATATTATTTGACTTGTTGAGTAAACACAAGGTCACTTTAATTTGGATATGTTTTAACCTTAAATTAATGGGTTCTACTTAACTAAAATTGTATGATTTAGATGAGTAATAATAGAATAAAACCAGAATTATGTTTATTATTTGACTTATTAAGTAAACTCAAGGTCACTTTAACCCGGATATGTTTTAATTTTAAATTAATGGGTTCTACTTAACTAAAATTGTATGATTTAGATGAGTAAACTCATGATCATATAAATTTAGAGATAGGGTTATGAATAATATATTTGATATATTGTGGCAAAAGTTGTCACCTAACGATACTAGGAGTCACATGAGATGTGATTGAAAAGTTGTTTTCTACCTAATTTAATTTTAGTTGGTTTGTTGAGCAAACTTAAGATCAATTAATTTTAAATAGGATCCTATCCCACTAAGATATTATTTGATAATTTTTCGATATAATAGTGAGAGCTATTATTTTGTAGAAAATAGTGGGAGTAATCAAATAATTTTAAAGTCCTTATTTTATTTGATTTTTGGATATAAATTTATGCTCCTTTTATGTTTTTCCGGTTGTTGAATTTGAAGATGAGTACAAACCTGATGTTGAGGAGCATCTTAGATGCTAACAA
Organism: Erythroxylum guanchezii; assembly: GCA_025629825.1. Classification (NCBI taxonomy): domain Eukaryota; kingdom Viridiplantae; phylum Streptophyta; class Magnoliopsida; order Malpighiales; family Erythroxylaceae; genus Erythroxylum; species Erythroxylum guanchezii. The sequence continues at coordinate 18,744,040 of JAOTAX010000001.1, forward strand.
GCTGATTAGACTCAACTTTTTGGACTGACTGCGACATTTAAGAATAGTTCTTAGGCAAGAGAAGAAGTTATACGTTCTTGATACTCCTGCTCTATCTGAACCTTGTTCAGATGCTACTGATGTAGAATGGGAGGAATATCAGCGTTATATTGATGACGTTGAACAAGCTACATGTGTGGTGTTAGCTTGCATGTCTCCTGAATTTCAGAGGCAGCATGAGAACATAGATGCTTCTACTATGATACTGCATCTTAAGGATTGGTGCACAGAGTAGGGTGGAGAAATATCAAATCTCCAAGGCACTATTTCAATGCAAGATGATAGGAGGATCTTCAGTCAACACTCATGTGCTGAAGATGATTAGGTATATTGAAAAATTGACCCAATTAGGTTTTGTCATGAACCGCGAGTTAAGCGTTGATCTAGTGCTGCAATTTTTGAGTTCGAGCTTTTCACAGTTCGTTATGAACTTTAACATGAATTAGAAGGATATGACAGTGCCTGAACTATTGAACATGCTTAAGACTACGGAAGGCTGCTTTAAGAAGAAACCCAGTTCTGTACTTATTGTTAGTTCTTCTAAAAGCAAGAAAAAGGGCTTTAAGAAGAATAATAACAAGAAACAGAAGGCTTCTGCTAATGTAGTAAAAGCCAAAGGACGTGTCAAGAAGAAGAGCAATGACAAGGGAACATGTTTTAATTGTAGAGTCAATGGACATTGGAAGAGGAACTACCTAACTTATCTTGCTAGCCTGAAAGATAAAAGGCTTAAGGAAGTTAGTTCTTCAGGTATGTTTATGATTGAGATCAATCTTTCTACTTATGTTCCACATTCTTGGGTATTAGATACTGGTTGTGGTTCTCATTTGTGTAATAACATGCAGATGTTAACAAGGAGTAGAACATTGAAGAAAGGCGAAGTGGACCTGCAAGTTGGCAATGGAGCAAGAGTTGCTGCATTAGCTGTAGGGACTTGTAGTTTAGCTTTGCCTTCTATCCTTATATTAGAACTTGATAATTGTTATTATGTTCCTGTTATTACAAGAAACATCATTTCTATTTCTCATTTGGATTTGAATGGATTTGTCTTTATAATTAAGAATAACAGTTGTTCTTCTTATAAAGATGAAGTTTAATATAGATCTAAATTGCTTACAAATGGTTTGTATGAGTTAGATCTTGAAAGGCTAATTCTTAACATAAATAACAAGAAAAGTAAATTAAGTAACCAAACTCCATCTTATTTATGACATTGTAGGTTATGTCATATCAATGAAACTAGAATCACAAAATTGCATAAAGAAGGATATTTGGATCCTTTTGCTTATGAATCATATGAAATTTGTGAATCTTGTTTATTGGGAAAGATGACCAAACTACCTTTTAAGGGAAATGGACAACATTATAGTGAGTTACTAGAATTAGTACATTCAGATGTATGTGGACCTATGTCCACAAATTCTAGAGGTGGATACTCATATTTCATTATGTTCACAGATGACCAATCTAGATATGGTTATGTGTACTTGATGAAACAAAAGTCTGAATCATTTGAAAAGTTCAAAGAAGTTAGACTAGAGGTAGAGAAACAAACTGGCAAAAGTATTAAGACACTTAGATCAGATCGAGGTGGTGAATACTTAGATCATGAGTTTCTTGGTTACTTAAAAGAGAATGTGATTCTCTCACAATGGTCCCCTCATGTAACTCCACGATATAATGGAGTTTTTGAGAGGAGAAATCCACTATTAGATATGGTACGTTTCATGATGAGTTATGCAGTCCTTCCTATATCTTTTTAGGGATATGCAATTGAAACCACAATATATCTTCTAAATAGAGTTCCATCTAAATCGGTTGATAAGACACCTATGAGATATGGATTGGTAGAAGACCTGGATTATCACATTTAAAGATTTGGGGATGTGATGCTTACGTGAAGCGTCCTATATCTGATAGGCTTCAAGCTAAATCGGATAAGTGCAAATTTGTGGGATATCCGAAAGAAAGTTTCGGTTATCAATTCTATCATTCTATTGAGCAAAAGGTGTTTGTCTCAAGACATGCTACATTCTTAGAAAGAGAATTTATTCTCAAAGAAAGTAGTGGGAGTGAGGTTGAACTTAGAGAAGTTCAACAACCACAAATTCACATCGACATGGAACAAGAACCTCAAGTTGATACATATGATGTACAACCGAGAGTTCAAGAGAAACATAGTCCGCAATGAACTAGTAGGATACGTCGTCCTCCCACTAGATTAGATCTACATATTAAGCATGGAAAGGATAACATATCACTCATAGATGATGAGTTTACTACTTTTAAAGAAGCAATGTCAGACGTTGATTCTTTAAAATGGCAAGAAGCTATGAAATCCGAAATGGAATCCATGTACACTATCCAAGTATAGACTTTGGTGGATGCACCTGAAGGTATAATACCTATTGGGTGTAATGGATTTTTAAGAAAAAAACTGACATGGATGGAAATGTACATACGTACAAAGCAAGATTAGTGACGAAAGGTTACAGACAAAAACAAGGAGTTGATTTTGATGAAACTTTTTTGCCAATAGCAATGCTTAAATCCATAAGGATTTTATTGGCTATAGTAGCATACCATGATTATGAAATTTGGCAAATGGATGTCAAAACATTATTTCTCAATGGGAATTTACAAGAGGATGTGTATATGACACAACCTGAGGGTTTTGAATTCGAAGAATTTCCTGATCAAGTATGCAAGTTGCAAGGTCCATTTATGGACTTAAGCAAGCATTGCGGAGTTGGAACATTTGTTTTTATGAAATAATCAAAGAGTTTGATTTTATAAAAAATGTGGATGAACCTTGTGTTTACAAGAAGGTAAGTGGGAGTGCAATCATTTTTTTGGTGCTTTATATGGATGACATATTGCTTATTGGAAATGACATTTTAATACTCCAGTCTATTAAGATATGGTTATCTAAGAACTTTTCCAAGAAGGATATACGAGAAGCAACCTATATACTAGGTATAAAGAGGGGATTCTTACCCATATCGCATAGGATTTCTCTCTCACAGAGCATGTGTCCACATACACAAAAGGAGATAGATAAAATGGATTGTATTCCATATGCTTCGGCAATTGGATCAATCATGTATGCGATGTTATGTACTAGCCCGGATGTTGCTTATGCTTTGAGTATAACAAGCAAATATCAAGCTAATCCTGGCAAGGGTCACTGGACGACTATGAAAAAAATCTTGAAGTACTTAAGAAGGACTAAAGATGTTTTTCTGGTCTATAGAGGAGATGAGCTAAGAGTTCAGGATTATTCAGATGCCAGTTTCCATTCTGACCAAGATGATAGTAGATCACAGTCAGGATACATTTTTACTCTTTATGGTGATGCGGTTAGTTGGAAGAGTTCCAAACAACCAACCATCATAGATTTAACGACCGAAGCATAGTACATTTCAGCGTCAGAGGCAGTAAAGGAAGCAGTTTGGACTAAGAAGTTCATCACTAAACTTGGAGTGGTTCCTAGCATTGTTGAGCCCATGGTATTGTATTATGATGACAACGATGCTATTGTGCAAGCAAAGGAACCCAGGCTCATCAACGGTCCAAATATGTACTCAGGAAGTTTCACTTGATCAGGGAGATAGTGGAGCGGAAAGACATAACATTGGAGCGAGTTCCCATTTAAGAGAGTCTAGCAGATCCTCTTACTAAGCCATTGTCTCAAAAGAGACATGATCGTCATATGGATGGATATGACATTAGGTTCATAGGTGATTGACTTTAGTACAAGTGGGAGATTGTTAAAATATGTCCTTGCAGTCAATTAATTAGATGCAAATTAATGTATGGCATTATATTTTAATTAATGAAAAGGCATTATTTATCTTTGTGTATTAATTTCATTATTATTTTATGTTTAATACTAAAGATAGAATCCTTGGAATAATTACTGTGTAATTGAAATTATGATAAGATCATAATTATGATATTCAATTTACACTTATGTTTTATTCCTAAATGTTCCTATTTGTAGTTTCATCAAGACTGGATATTGTTGAAACGGTAAAACTAGCACACATTATATTTTTTTCTTATGAAGAAAGTAATTAATCTCATTAATTAAAGTATAGAGATACTTAAACTAATGTGTGGGTGATTATTAGAGAATAAGTCACTGAATTGACCCGATTATGAGAATTCCAAATGGAATATTACTTATGTGTCTATGGATTATCTCATAATGATGGTTGTATAATTACTCCTTAGACTTAAGATTATCAAGGTATCTAGTATGGGAATTACTGTGTTTTGATGCTACTTATGAATCGTCTTAGGATAGTTCAGTTGGTGGTAATTGGATATAGTATGAATCATATGTAGATAGTTGAGTAAGTCAATATATGATTCATCACTCTAAAGTAATTAGAGAGAATATTTTGTTGTTTTTGTTTAGTAATGATTTATGGAATTCTCTGGCCAGAGTGAATTGATATTTGAAAAGGGGTTTTTTAATTTCAATTATAAATCAATTACTAATTAGCAAGAATGAACATAATTGGATGATAAGAGTAGACACTATATCCATACTCTGTCCAATTAGAATATTGAATGACGAAAGGATTAAGTTATACATTATAGCCATGCATGGACAGGTTAAATCAATCACTTTGACATTCCTGATATTTGGGTAATCATGACATGTTGCTAGACGTCAATCATGATTTATGATTATGAATTATGTAATTGGAGAATTAAAGATAAATTAAAAGGAGTTTTAATTTATCTAATTCTAATTCTAATTGTGAATTAGAATTAGAATTTATAATCATTGCCTATTTATTACGAAATTAATGGGTCATATATCAAAGAGTAATTTGTGAAAGAAAAATCAATTTAATTATGTTGGACTTAATTATAAAGTTTTGAGAAACTTTGGGAATCAAATATGAGATATTTTATTTTATTAAAATTAAATTAAATTAATTAGAATTAGAATTAGAATTTGATTCTAATTATGATTAAAGAGATTTAATTTTAATGAAAGACTGACATGATTTTTCTATTTAAAGGGAAGAGCTTTCTAGAAGCTAGCACTTTTTGTCTTCTTCCTCTCAAAGCAATTTCGGAATTGCTTTATGAATACCATCAGAGGCTGGACAAGTGAACATCTCGTGATTGATCAATCAGAGAAAAGATTCAAAGATTTTTCTTCGAAAAGCTAACAAGGTACGTTTTCTAAATCAAATTTTGTTTTTTTCCAAGTTTAATCAATTATCGGGATCTGCTCGGAATTCGTAAAAATTTTTTGTTTTCCGCTGCGCCCGTGATTCGATCACGGTTGGATTCCAACACTAATATCTTGCTCTAATTAAAACTTCAAAGAATGCATTAAGTTCTGTGAAATTCCATAAAAGATTTGATTCTAATACTAAAAGATTTATATAAGTCTATCTCTAACACCTTATATAATTCTTAATATTAATGCCTTAGTCAATTCACAAAAACGTTTTCTTTAACTAATGCATGTCAATTCTTATATGACTTAATTGTTATTTGTTATCAATGCCTTAGTCAATTCACAAATATGTTTTCTTTAACTAATGCATGTAAATTCTTATATGATTTAATTGTTATTTCTTATTAAATAAGCATGAACCAAAACAAAAATATTTTAAAATATAAAACTGTTTGTTATACAACTGAAATCAATCCATAACAAAGAAATAATTCGGCTTCTCTTATCTAGACATCAAAACGATTAGTTAATTGTCATCCTTGAATTAATAAAAATAAATAGAAAATGCATAATTGTGCATGATAAAATTCTCAATCTTTCGATATTTACACTCAGTTAGAATATTCTCAAATCTCTTTCCTCTTTGAAAATGGCTTGAAAGTCTTATCCTAAGGTTTATCTCTCTTTTATAAGTGGACTTCACTCTCAAAAAATTAATAATACAATTCTTTAAATAACTTAGAATTAGAGTTGTTGATGATAAACACAAGCTAGAATACTCTAGTGTTTAAGATCGTGGTCATTACTTGATAAGCGTGTAATATGATATGTTGTTTTCCCTTAATAATTAATCCTCTTTATCTATTTTATGCTTATATAAACTTATTATCTTTATATTTTGATTTATGATGTGGTTGGAGAAGTTGATGAGGAAAAGTATGAAGAGAACATAATTATTGGCTAAGCGTGGCTTGGTATACTATCGTGTGCCAGCTCATATTCCTCTCAAACAACTTTAAAATATTATACAACCTGAGACATGAGTGGATAGAAGACAAATCTTATAAATCTAAAGAAAACAGTGTAAAACATGGTCATTGATATGAGTGTGCCTATACTTGTGTAATTCCCTAGAAATCAGAGTCAGTGGAGAGTGAAAAACAAAGTTAGCTATATAGGCACGTCAATGCTTATGCCTATCTGCAATATTGATATAATGGAAATCATAGCTAAAGAACCAGATGTGTTTGTGCCCATATAATTTCTCATATTTGAAGCAATGAGAAATATGGTTTAGAATCCAAATTTGTTGCAAAATCATGTCTACCATTGAAAATATGCATATACCCTAATTAAAGTAGGCTTCTAAAATCTAATAGAGTTGTAAAATTATCTCAAATGCCTAACTAATAGATACTATGTAAATCATCACATAAGAATATTGAACACCTCTACTTTCAATGTCACTGCAGCAAATACCTGTAGAAAAAAATTCTTTAGCTCTGCAATATTAACAACCCCCTATTCTTTGGGCTGACATCCTTAAATGAAATTTGAACACCAGGATGAAGTTTGAAGAGGATTTGTGGATTTTCAGTGTAACACCCCACTCTCGCAAGACACAGTCTGATATCCTGAGTGATATCCGAATACGTATCCCACAAAAGTGGCATGCTAGGGCACTCATATCACTATCTTAATCATGCCATCATAAAGAAAGAAACAATATTTTAAGATTGAATTCCTCATTTCATTTCATAAAAGCTAAATTTACAATGTAGCTTTTACAAGATCATCCGAAGATGTACATGATCAAACCTAGTACAAAATAAGCTATATGAAATAGGAATTATACAAAATTCTCTATCTAATCCTTCAGTTTCAGCTGACTAACCTTTGAGCTATTTCTTCTTCAACAAAGTACAAGAATTGTGCTTCTTGTATAGTCTCTCAGTAGCTAAAGTCCTCTCTCGGTCCTGAAAAATCAACGATGCAATTTTGGTAAGTTTTGCAAACTCAGTGAGGTAACCATCATCGATGGTACACTCAATTCATGCAACATATCAATACATGTAAACACATAATTCACATCTTTGCATTTTTCCAAGAAGCATCACATATCACACTCTCATTCAAGTACAAACCAACAGTGCATTTTAATCAGTCAAACAAACGTATTAAAATGTATATGCAATGTTCGTGAGACTTACTTTCAATTATTATTATTGTTGTGACTGAGTGCCTTTTTACTAGCCCATATCCCTTAGTGGATACTAAGCAGTATCAAATAATGTCCCATATCCCTTAGTGGATACCAGTACATTCACAAATGAGCCAGAGGCTCTTATCACAGTTTGAGCTTTAAGCTCTTTATACTGACGACTCTGGTCATAACTGCCTTTATCTTTCTTGCATCCATGTAATGTAATGCTTCACATTCTCATATTCTCAAACAATCACATGATTTCACATTCACGATTATAACATATTTATCATCGGACTTAGTCCGACAGTTAACAAAATTGTTAAGTAACACTTATTTCTTCACATTCACATACAAGGAGCACTTCAATTATCACCTCCAGGCTTCAAAACCTCAGACCTTCAATGTCCAGATCAACATTCAAATCACATTCATAAGAAATTCAAGACATAATTTAAACAAACAAATAATTAAGTGAGACCGTCTAGGTTACTCACAGTTTGTTCCCAAAGTTATTGCCTTGAAGTCTGGGTAACGTCTAGATGTTGACGTTCCAAATGCTCCTCTATATCATGCAATATAAATTTACACATATATCATGCAATATACATTTACACATATCACAATTTTGCACAATTGTATAAGAATTCATTTATGCACATTTATGTATATGGAATATGTACAATGCGTGTTCATGATAATCTCAGGTATCTTTTCATCAGTCACATCACAATATCATTCAAATATCAAAACTCACTTAAGTATCATTTGTACTTAGGTTTACACCTCACTAAAACCACTAAAAATCAAAATTCATAACTCATTTGGTCAATTCAGATTTTTCCCAAAACATACTTTGGGGCCAACTTTGCATGTTCTTTCGGACCAATAAAATGGAGTAATTTGAGAACACTTTCTTCTAGAAAATTGTTCTCCTATCTCTTAAGTTTCTAATGACACCAAAATCATTCAATTTTATTCAGTATTCCGAAAGTTATACTCCAAATATTTCAGACTATTCTTAAACTAAAACAGTACTCTGTACTCAACTTCAAGCCAGAATCTAGAATTCTTAGAGACAAAATTAAAATTCGATTCCTTTAGAAAATTTGTAGCCTTATGTCTCTAGTTTACTATAAATCAATAATCATCTTATGTGGAAACCTACAGATCAAGATATAGCTAAAATACCGAAGCATGTTCAATGAAAATACTCCAGTCAAGAAATTCCAGAACTCCTCATCAATTTTGTCCCAAATTCGTCACTCAATCTCTTCCAAATGATTTAAGATGGCTATAATTGTTGGTGGAGATGTAGAAAAATATGTTTTGAGTCTATTGGTTCAAATCTCATGTCTTTTGGAGGCCATGAGAAGAAGTTATGGTCAAACGAATAAGGGATGTTCGAAACAGTCCCTCTTCGGTAGCCATGGAAGTCACGTCATCCCGGAGCACGATCATGAGATTTCAGTTGCATGCGAAAAGTCATGATAAGAAGGAAGAAAAGCACGATCATGCAAAAAAAGAATTTGGAAAAGCACGATCATGCAGAAGCACGAAGAAGGAGGAAAAGGACGACCGTGTAAAAAAAAGAATAGAAAAGCACGCGTGCGGAAAGTCACGATCGTGCAGAAGCACGAAGAAGGAGGAAAAGCACGATTGTTTCAAAAAAAAGAATTTGGAAAAGCACGATCATGTAGAATGTAACATCCCTATATCCATGTTAATGCTAGAATAGTAAATTAAGAAAAATTTATGTGAAATTAGGAAAATGCATGTCATGCATAAGTTAATTGAGACATACACATTTATTTTGCACATTCATATGATTGTACATGCATTCATTGGCATTTCCGGGTAAATTGGTTTAAAAATGGAAATCGTGGATTTAATTGGAGTGTAGTAAATGTAATTTGGCAATTTTTATACATTTTAGGTATTTTGCAATTTTTGGTGAGTTATTTTGAATTGAAAATTTATTTGGTGATAATAGTTATTATTTCAGAATTTTTGGTTAATTATGGATTAATTATCTTGAAAATTAAATTTGGTGTGTATTAGATTTTATTCCGCATTTTTGGAGACATTTTGGATATTTTGGAAATTTATCAAAAAATTTGAGGTATTTTAGACTAGGAAAAATATTGAAATAATGGATAAATAGAAGTGTGACAATTGTATTAGAAATTAATTGACAAATTGACAAATTATGGAGTGACAAATGGATAGAATCATATGTGACATGTGGACCTATAGCTATGAGACAAATGGTAGCTTATCTAGTGGACAAGTGGAGGACATGCATTGGAGACATGTGTTGAAGCACTAATAAAACACCTAGGCAAAAAAAAAAAAAAGAAAAAAGAAAAGTTTTTGCAGCAATTTTGCTTGGTTTCACCGAAACCATCTACTTCCATTTTCCCTCCTATTTGCTCTCCCCATTTCTAGAATTTTGCTGAAGTATAAACAAGTAAGTTACATTGATTTTTTAATGTTTTAATAGATGCATGTATGAATGGTGTAAGTTTTCATGGTTGTAAATAAATGCTTGCATGAGTTGTTGTAAGAGGAAGCATTTCAGTGATGAGAGCAGGGAGGTTGAAGTTTGAATTTTGATTCTTGGATTCTTGGTTTGTTGTAAGTTGTTGAGTTGAAAAGAGGATAGGAAAGTTGGTTTATCCAATGGATGCAGTAGTTAGAAGGTGAAAAAGTGGGAAAAAAATCTGGGTTTTCGGTGAAGAAGATGAAGTTTTGCGT
>JAOTAX010000001.1:18754344-18771055 GCA_025629825.1 Erythroxylum guanchezii
TAATTTATGATTAATTATAATAAGAATATACTAGTCCTGTATAGATTCTTATTATAATTTTAGTCTTATTAATTTTTCCCCGCAGTCCTTGTTGTGTCTTAATTGTTTGGACCACATGTGTGTTATTTGTAATTTAAATAAGCAACAGAATATTTTAATTTATTAAATATTTTAATAAATTAAATAGAAAAATCTGTTGATTTGAATTACAAATTGCGTATAAAAGAAAAAAATCGATAATCTTATCGATTACTTCTTATGCGGAAAGGAGAGGTTTTTTGATAGATATATAATCTTTTCTTCCTATCGAAGAGGAGTGAGTGATTATTATTGGAAAACAGAGAGAAAACAGAAACTCTTTAAAACACACGATCTGTTCTTTCTGCCTACCCAGAAACAAGGGTTACAGAAACAATTAAGATTACACGGCAGAAGGTTATAAGGATAAGAAAATTTTGTGGAAAGAAGATCAGTTAGCGATACCGTGCTTCAACAAGTTTGTCTTGTTTTGATTCTTATGATTGATTTGCCTATATTTATATTTCTGATCTTGGGTTGCTTCCGCTGTGGATACTGTTGATTCCACCACCCTTCTCTTAGAATGTTAAAAAATAACAAAAAGAGCATATAGTATGAACGTTATATACAGATTAATTAAATATAATTTACATGATGATTCAACCAAACTCTTAAACTTAAACCAAACTAATTAAATCCTATTTAAACTAATAATTTATTATAGTTATCGTAAATTATTAAGTTAAGACAATTTTAATTGATTCAGTTTGAGTTTAAGAGCTGATGTAAGTTATCATGTTAGTAATATTTGATTAATTCACATTTGATATTCATATTGTACGTGCTTTGTTGTTTTAAAAAAAAGTCTAAAAGAAGATATTTTTATGAAAAAAAATGAAAAATAGGATTTTAAAATAAATTTAAAGTTAAGGGATTTTTCTAAGATTTCTTAAATTATTGGGAGATTTATGACTTTTATCATTTTTTTAAAAAGAAATGATAAGGTAATTACTAGATCATCAAAAAGTCTTATGAAAAGACAAGAGTCGATGGAGTGTTTAAAAAAGTGACAAGGCAATCGAGTTTACATGACTCAACACATTTTTTAATTCCTTCGTTATTTATTGTTAAAAGTATGTTCTTTAATGAAAATATAATTTAATGACATTAGTGTGATATAAATGGAAATTCTTTAGAGATTTTATAAAGAGATAATCAAAGATTTCTCTTTATTTGTTTTACCTTTTTATTTTATATTGAATAATTTTATGAATGATTTTTGTTACTTTTTATTTTGTTGATGTCTTTTCTTTATGTTTCTTCTTCATTCTGAGTTGATTGTCTTTATAGTAAAGTTAGCTATTTTTGTGAAATATTGAGTTTTGGATTCAAACATATTGAGTTCTTTTTGGGTTTTAACATGATGTCTTGGTACGTGAGACTTCAATAGTGACTTTTAATTGTTTTGGTAAAGGAATTTTGGACGACACGAGCGATTCACTCAACTTCATAAATGTATTCTCTTTTCTTGTCTTTTAGCTTTAGAAGTTGGTTAATTTCTTACATTTCCAAAGAACCCTAGATTATGGATTTTAAGTAAGTGGATTATGTGTTCAGTAATTGAAGGGGTGAGCATTTGGGTAATTCGGGCCGAAATTTCACTATTCGGGTCTTGCCCGAATTACCCGAATTTTTTTCATCTTACCCGGCTCGAACTAGAACTTTTTCTTACCCGAGCTTACCCGACCCGAATTACCCGAAATTTTGTTCGGCTTTACCCAAATTATTCGATGTTGTTTTTTTTGATAATTTTTTTTAAAACCCGAAATTTTGTATTTTTATAACTTAATTCGAGTAATTGGGCCGGCCCGAAATTTTTTGGAGTTACCCGATCCCGACCCAAAAATAATTCGGGTAATATCCGAATTACCCGAAATTTGAAAATTTTTTACTCGAATTAATTCGGACCGGGCCAAGTAATCGAGCCGGCCTGAATAATGCTCACTCTTAAATTGAAGTGTAATAGCTCTAGGTATTTGTCGACAATAACCTTAGAGACAATTGAGTGTTGAGCTTTCAAGTTTGACCCAATCCAATTAGGCTTCAAGCCATTCAAACCTTGATCGAGCTTTGGGTCATTTGGACCTACCCCAACCTAATTAAGCTTCGGATTAGGCTTGGCCCTCAGACCTAGCCTATGCCATATAAATCTTAATTTTGTAACTTATTCTAAGTAAATAGAAATTATTGCTTTAATTATTTTTCCTCTGCAATCCCATTCATTTTATACATTTTATGTTTGAAAATTTTATTCAGAAATATCAGTTAGAATTTCTCAACCAAATATCACAAAGACAGCTTAACATACTGTGCATGTGTATTCAATTATTAGAGGAAAAATCGTAACATATTATAGAACATTAGAGCCATTTAGCATGCGAAAGGAGGTATGATTTCATCAAAGATCCTAATATGTAATTGATTAGTTTTTCTTAATTATGATGATAATTAGATAAAAGTTATAAGATTTAATTAGGTACTCGTTAAAGAGAATCTTGTTAAATCCTCTCATTAAATCATTATCTTAATAGTAGCATAATCTCTATATAGTGGTATAGTATAAGATACTTAAATTATTGATTTAGTGCAAGTAGGAGATTATTAATTTATATTATAAAATCAATCAATTAGTTATATATTTCATCATTTTTATCTTATGTGTATTTGTTTAATTAACTAACATATAAGATGAAGTCTATAAGATAATTATATTTTGCAATTGAAATTAAGATGAGATCATATTATGATGTTTATATTGCATTTATGTATTACTCTTAAATTGTTCCTAGTTATTGATCTATTAAAATTACACATTAATAGAGAAAAAATCACATATTTTATTTCTTCTTTATGAAGAAAATAGACATGATTTCATAGACTAAAGCATAAAGGTACTTGACAAATTGTAAGTACTTATTAAAAAATAAATTCACTGAACTTAGCCTAATTATAAGGATCCCAAATGAAATAGTACTTGAGTGTATGCGAATTTTCTCGTTTGAGATTATCAAAGAATCTCATAAAGAAATTATCATCTTTTAATGCTACTTATGACTTTTTCTATTTAGGATAGCTAAGGTAATAGTACTTAGATATAGTATGAATTATATGAAGATAAATTAATAAGTCAATAAAAGATTTATCATCCTAAATTGTTTAGAGAAAATGTTCCATTATTTTTTTTATAGTGATTTAAGAAATTCTCTGGCTATAATGAGTTGAGAATTAAAAAGTATGCTTTCATATATCAATTATAAATCAATTACTAATTAGTAAGAATGAACGTGAAGACACTAATTCTATACTTTATATCCAATTAAAATATTAGATAGCAAAAGAATTAAATTATACAATTTAATTATACGTGGGCAAGTTAAGTCAAATCAGTTGAAATTTTTAATATTTAGATAATCATAACATATTACTAAACCTTAATTTTGATATATGATTATAAATTGTTTAATTGAAGAATTAATGATAAATTAAAAGAAGTTTTAGGTTATCTTAAAATTAGAATTAATAATCATTGTCAATATATTAGGAACATAATGGATTATACATAAAGAGTAGTTTAAATGAGAAATTTCAATTTAAATCAAGTTAGATTTAATTGTGAATTTTAAGAAATTTCAGTGATCAAATATAAGATATTTGATTTTATTAAAACTAAATTATAATTATAATTCAAATAAGAAATATTTAATTCTATTAAAATAAAATTATAATTATAATTACAGTGAATTTAATTACAAATAAGAATTTAATTTAAAATAGAAAAAATTGTTATTTTTATAAATAAGAAAAAAAAACAATAGATAGTTACCGTTGATGTTTTTTTTCACCAAAAGTGTTTAAGTCCTTTTTTAAATTCTATAAATACCGTTAAATAATTTATAATTGACTACTTCAAAACAAGAATTTTTACAAAAAAATGAATTAGATATATTTTGAATATTTTTATTTTTAATTAATAATTTTCAAATCATTCAATTAAAAAGCTGGAAAATCGAAACTCAATTATGGTTAATTTTCAACACAATCAATTTTATAATCAAATGGCGTGAAAGAGATTATACCCTGTATGTAAAGGAGGACTGTTACTATAAAATTATTGGGCAATTTTAAAGCTAACGGTGAAGATTTACCGTGTTTTTACGGGAGCAGTCTGCTGTTTCCATCCTACCGTGCCCCTGTGCTTGAAACATCACATGATACAGCAGAATGGGAACAACGCTCTGAGCTCAAGTTTTTATGGTTCGAGTTGAGACACGTAAAATCATATAAAGCTGGCATTAAAAATTGCCGGCCCCACGAGGACTCACAAATCAAGTCCATACCCAACTTATTGAATGCATCAATTTTACTATTAATTAAATATATACTTCACTTAGATTAAAAATATATTTAACTTGAAATGCAAATATTAATCATGAAAAAATTAAAATTTTAACTATAATAATTTAATTTGTGGTGATTGTTTAATTATTTAAATAAATTTATATTAATTAAATAATCATTTTTATTTTTACTATTAAAAGCTGAAAATAAGTAAATCTAACTTTCACGTGAAACAATATTTAGTTATACTTGACAATTAAATAAATTTAATTTTTAATAAAAAAATGATTTATATATTTTTTAACAAGATATTTTAAAAAAATTTAAAAAAAAATATCTTTAAATTATTCACACTAAAATTAATCTTTAATCAAATCAGATAGATCCAACCACACATTTTAAACAGCTGTATTTTTAACTACGGTTCAAACCCGCGAACTTTACTTACGGAAACTACTTAAGAGTTAAGAGTTTCCGTGTACGATTCTAACTTCAAGCTTATGTTGGCCTTATCTTAGCAATCAATGAGTGGTTTGAAAGAGAGGTAGATTTCGTCGACTTCACTTTCCCAATCGGCCAAATCTGCATATGCTTCTCCTTCTCTAAACATTGCAACTCAGTTCCAATTTCTTAATTGCTAATTGCAGCACCCTTCTCATACTTGTAATAGCTGTTTTTGAGGTTATCCTAGTAGTACACCATAGTTGCAGTGCGTACAACAACTGCACCTCTTCTTCTGGAGATATCCCTACTAGATCGCCCTTTCGCGTCACTTCCACGCAATTCTCTAACACGGATCTATTATACTTTTCGAAGGGTGTTTGACTTAACTTGTTTTATGAATATTCTGGGGATGTTGGTTTTCATGCGATGTGTGAATTCAGTGGCTCTGAATGTTCATTCCCACAATTATCATCCGTTATAGTGCGTGGATGCTTCATCTTACAATAATAAAATGCAGAATAATTCTTCTTCCCACTCTTAAAAGGTGAATACTCCTATGTAGTCGGCGGCATATTATATTTGGAGGATTCTTGCCGTGTAGAGATGACGATGCGTCCGACGGTAAAAGATTATTTGGGTTTCCCAATTATGGGAGCATAACTTGTAAGGACGTCCATGATGCTGCGGGATCTGGGTTCCAGCTCTCTTTTTATTCATTTTGCGCTGCTAAAATCACCACTTCTTTAATCCTCGCAACTTTGAAGGTGATTTCCAACCGTGTCCTGTTCCTACCCCAGGTATGTTAATCCTTATCTCAGCTGCCACACTTTCCTTTGTTTAATCTCACACGCTTATCATTAATCCGCGCTGAAATCTTAGAGAGACAATTTTAATTTTACTAATATTCTTGCAAATTTGTTATCGTATAGAAAGATATAACATAATTAATGCGACCTGATTCATTAATACACAATTTATGGATAAGGTATTCACCAAACGTCGTCTTTTTTTTAATTTGACTAATCAATATCATAGTTTACGGTGTGAAGAAGTTGGACTTGATGATATCAAGTGTAATATTTGTTGTTTACATATGTTTCACAGACTAATTTACTATTTCATCACCTCGATTCTGTACCCATTTATTATTTTTAACTCTGTTGCTATTTACTGAAATGCAGAATGGGCGAGCACTGGTGAGGATTGGAAGAATTATGTTCTACCACCATCGATGCAGTGAAATACGTGTAAAAGTTATGAGCAGTTAACGCTAATGACGACGTAGGAGTATTCACCTTTTAAAGAGTGGGAGGAAGAATTATCCTACCTTCCATTATTGCAAGATGAAGTGTCTACATACTGTATTGAATGATAACTGTAGAAATTAACATTTAGAATGACTAAATTCACATGTTTCACCAAAGCCAATTCATCGGGATATTCATAAAACAAGTCAAACACCTTCGAAGAGTGTAATAGATTCCGTGTTATTGTATGCTCCAATTTTCGACTAAGCTTTACTAAGAGAAGGAGGTCGGTACTAGTATATACATAGATAGAAATAGTGAATTTGCACGATGCTTAATATGCAAGTAAGTGATATTTAGTTGAAGAAATATGTATACATTGGCTTTATTTGATTCTGCGCACAATAATTGATCTTTACTATCACTGAAATGCAGGTAAACTATCGATGGGATTATGATGGTGAGTATTATATACTTCGCCTGGAAACTTTAAATAGCTTTTGGATGTTTTGGGTCTTTAACTGATCAAATATGGTTAATGGTAGATTGTTAGTCTTTCTTTGCATGACATATGTAAAGAATTAAGGGATTCAAACATTGAATTTTAAAGATCAGGAGAAAAGAGGATTAACTAAATTTTAGTATGCATGGAAGTCGTGATCTCTTAGTTCAAGAAACATGTGTAGATGCGCTGCATCTGATTGGATCTATTTGATTCTGCCTACACTAATTGTCTCTTTACAGATCTATCAGTAAAATGGAGGAAAATGGTATGGATGGGAGGATGATGGTGATTGGTGAGTATCTAGGAGTTGTGTTTTTGTAGTATATACTTCACCTCACCTGGAAAATGGCTTCTGAATTGTTTTGATCTTACTCATTGAATACAGTTAATGGTAGGTTGTCGATTTTTCTTTCCTTCACGTAATCTGCGGAATGAAAACAAGAGTTCAAGTTTATTGATCAGCCTCTGCGTGATATTTTAGATATTTTTCTTAATTATTTCGTGATTTCTGATAAATGCCAAGAAACCATCAGACTGCCACCTTAGAACTGAGGTAATGTAGTTTAAACTCGAGATTACTCATAATACTAGTTTGAAAAACCATTAACTGAGCATGGGTATACTATCCATTTCAAGAATGATATCAGGGGATTTAAATGTACATGCTAGTTCTTCTTTCAGATAATTTGTTCATCATATTATTCTATTTGTTTGACCTTTTTTTTGACTTTTTGAATATTGCAAAATCCCTTATATGAATTTTGCATTTTGACATCAAGCTTCATAACATCTTTTGGACGAAATGTTTGTCCCAAAGGTTTCGAATTTTGGTATAGCCAAACTTTATCAAACAAAAAATAGTGTTCTCTTTATCAGGTGCAAGGGGAACCCTTGGTTATATGGCTCTAGAATTGTGCTACAGGCATATTGGAATGTTATTGATGGAAATGGCAGAGAGAGGAAGAATTTGAATGCATTTGCAGACCATTCGAGCCAAATTTACTTTATGTGCTTCCCTTTTCTGAATTGCTCGTCAGCCCAAGTAGGAACCCTTTTCTTAATTGCTAGTAAGAGCATTCGAGTCAGTTTTACTTTTCTGCATGAGCATACGAGCGAGTCAGAAAAAAAAAAGAAGTACATAGAATGTGGGGAGGCCAATACTACAGAAGAGCAAACAAAACAACCATTACAAAATTATTGTGTTAACGCTTTGATGCATACAATTAAAGCGTGATAAGCACCCTCCTATGCACAGACTGCTTGAGATGCTTGAATAAGAAGTCAAATGTCTAGAACTGCCTCCAAAGCGTCTTCTCATCACAAGGTGTAGAAGATGAGGAGGATACTGAAATGGACGAGTACCCGACAGAGATAACGCAACTGATTGTTCTGATAAGCTTTGGATAAAGAGACAGTAGCAATTTTCATGAGATGAGGTCATTGCTCTATCCAGACTGTAATTTTATATCAGACGCATGTTTGCTACTGTTATATCTAATATTTATGTCAGTAATACTATTATCATATTATTCGCATATTATTATTATATGTTTTAACCAACATAAGTTTCTAATTAGTTTGAAGTTGCAAGTGGAAGGATCCTATTATTCATCAACTAAGAAGATAAAAAGAAACAAAACGTTGAAGCTTCAACTACCGAAAATCTGACCATCCTGTATTCTACTCTGGTTTTTTCTAGATAATGGACAAGGTATATCTTGATTTTAATTGCATTTTAAAATATATTTTCGAGGTTGATCTACCCAAATTTGATATGGATAGGCAAAATAGCATCATTTTGATTTTTTTAAATTTTAAAAATATTTTGAATTGAGTCAGATCAAATTTCAGACTACTGGGGCTCAATTGAGCTTGATCCTTAGCTAGGTAGAAACTGTCGCGCCTAGACGAACCCGATCCAAGTCGACTCGGCTTATTGTTATCCATAGTTTTAAGTTTAAATTTAATCAATTTGAGAAATTATTTTTATTTAATCTTTTTCTAATTCAACTATTAAGTCTTTTAGATTTTCTTTTTTTATCCTTTAAATCGTTTACATTTTTATTAAGGTTCAATACCATCTTTTCATAATCAAATACTCTTTCATTTCATAAGTATTTTTTCATAAAATTTAATATAAAATTCATCTTAAAAAACTTAATTTATTTTGTATAAACTCGTATAATTTTTTAAGGGGTAAGGCGCATCAACATACTTATATTAGGTTTGTTTCACTTAAATTACATACATATTAAGATATGCTTGATTAAGGGGTACGAGAATAAATCAATAGGAAAGGGATGAATGATAATAATTGGTTATTTATTATGATTGATTGAATAGTTTTTTCATACCCAAGTTTTAGGTGATAGTTCATACCCTCCATGTGTGGAAGGAATGGTTTTGATTCCTACCAACACTAATATTTTTTTTAATTTATTAATTAAATATAATTAAAATGTAATTAATTAAAATATAAAATATAATTAAATTAATTAAGATAAAATCTAATTATTTAATTAATTAACATATAATTAATTAAAATAATTAATCAAGATAAAATCTCATTAATTAATTAAAATGTAATTAATTAAAATATAATTAAGATGTAAAATATAATTAATTAATTAATTAGTTAATTACAACGTAATTAATTAAAATATTATTCATTAATTACTTAAAATATAATATCATTTGCATTATCTGAGGAATATAAATTGTATTAAACTATGTTACTTGATTTTATTATAGCAATGGAATGGTGGATATTATAGTTGTGTCGATGAATTGCACAATATTTTGGATGGTTAAACTATATTTTGAGGATATGTAACTAATGATATGTCGATGCAAGAAAATACTGGAGCATTTTTTTCTTCAAGAGCTATTGGAAAGGAAAAACTGCAATATACTTGATTTTAAACATTTTGTCATTATAAATAGGGTGCATAAATTAAAAATAATCAATTAAAATATATTTAAAATTTGATATAAACAAAAAATTAACAAATTTTTATTTTTCAATATTTTTAATAAACCAACCACCGACAATAGTAATGGTAATCATTCTTTCTTCTTAACTAATTATTATAATTATAATGATTATATCTATTCTCATTTCTTACTATATTCATTCTCATTCTCATTCTCATTGCCCTCTGTGAACCAAGCACCTCCTTAACTTTTTTTCAAAAACAAATTCAAATTCAATACTTGTGTTCAAGTCCTATGACATTACGTAGATATCTTTAATCTTTTCTTAAAGTTTAGGTCAAATTATAAATCATTAATTATAAGGTTTTTATGTTTCTCAATCAAATTTTCTTTTAAACTCGTACCTAAATTTGTTCAATAAAAATTCCCAAATTTATACAATCTTTTCTAAACCTAAGTAACTACTTGATAACTAAAATATCTTTCTTATTCTATAATTCAACCACGTAATTTTTTAATTAGCATCTTTTAATTTATTTTTTAAATATTTTGCTTTATCTTCCCCTGTAAAAGAGCAACTCTATTGATAAGATTCATTTTTTTGCATGATATGAGTTAAGAAATAACATTCATATATTGATAACAATAAATGACAATAAGTTATTATTATGTATAGATAATTTTAAAAAAATGAGTACAGTAGAATTTAAATTGATAATTTCATCATATTTTAATGAAAAATAAAACATTGAATTACTTGTAAAATAAAAAATAAATGTGATTTCGATAAAAAGAAAATTACAAAGAAAAATGAAGTATTCTTTAATATGTAGAAATTGAAAAGAAATGATTAACTTCCTTCTTATAAACATGTTATTAAAAGTGATTCTATCTATAAAAGTCCTTCAATTTCCAAAACATAGGGTTGTATTAAAGAGTACATGCAAGGGGTTGGTGGTCCTGGTGGGGGTTTGAAAATGATTAGTTTTATTCTTTGTACATGTTATTGTGTTTTCCTCACGGTTTGTCTATGTTGGAAGCAGCTTAATTTATTGTGTTTTACAATTGTGAGGATAGAAGAGTTGCCAACTTGTGATTTTGGGTGAAAAAATGGTTGAAACATTCATGAAAATATGACTACAATTTTTAGTATAATTTATCTTTGAATAGGTAGTCTTTCCAAACATTTTTCGTAACATGTACGTGTTATTTTAAAGGGCAAGTTTTGGAGTAATTGGTAAAATTATTCTTTTGTACCAAAATGTCACATGCTCAAGTTACAAAAATAACCTCTTTATAAAATATAAAGAAATATTATATTTTATAATAAGGTTGTTGTCGTTGTATATGTTGTTTTAAAGCTAACTTTACATTTTGTTTAGATTTTTAGTCCGTTTTCAAGTCCCCAGCAATCATAAAAAATCGGCACTTCCTACTCTTGTTATTCCTAATTTAAGATTCTCTATCAAGTAAGGATATAGTTACGTATTATTAAACTTTTCTACATTTCATATAGTTACGTATTATTAAACTTTTCTACATTTCATATTTCAGCCACATTGTAGATGATGTTAGTTTGTTGTTGTATACTTTCCTTACTCCATAGACTACTGTTAACAATTTGATAAGAGAATTATTTAATTAATTTCAGGTATGTGTGACATTAACAAAATATAAAGACAAAAAGTAGGCAATCAAAGAAACCAAATAGGGTTCAATAGCAAGAAACCCAAACTAAGCAGTCAGAAAAACCCCAATGGTGTTGAAGACCAAGAAACCCCTCGCCTGAAATCTCAAGAACAATCTCATGTCATCCTCTACACGGGTAACAAAAATGTCACTTACAGTTCTAGCTCCACTCATGCAAAGCTTGCCAAAAGTGCAGAAGAAGAGAGCAACTCAAAATATTTTGGGTTGTTCTCTTGTTGCCATAACCTTTGTGAACCAAAATAAGTTGGTCCTAGTTTTGAGGATGGTAATGGGCTTTTCAGACACTAATGAAATACCTAAGCGGTGAATTATTTCGTAGATTATCCAAAAATATTCTTTACACAAGCAAAGCAAAAACCCACGAATGCAAAATAACAAAGACACCGAAGTTTGGTAACGCAGTTCGGCACACTTTGCCTACGTCTGCGACGCCCTCACCCAGATTAATCACTTTCACTGTAGTTCGCAAAAATTACACAAGATTGGTCTAACCCTGTACCACTCAATCTATGTAACTATCCCACAACCTAACTACCCATGAAAGATTTTCACGCCCGATAACACGACCAACTCGTGTTAACCTTGTCAGAGGATTTGCCTAACTATTTTTATCTTAAAAGCAACAAACAAATAAATCAAGGAATGACAACTTTCCAGATCTGAAATTGTTCACCAATACAATCAAGTTGCTGCACCAATAAATCATACATCCATCAACAATAATCCTCCTCTGTGCCGCAACCAACAACCAACCTCAAGGACCCAGAGAATCAGTAACTCCACATCACACGTGAACTCCTCAGCATAAAATAATTGTGAGTGGGAAAAAGGGCTGCTCAAAAACACCTACACAATCAGCCCAACAGAATAGCAAAAACACAACGGCAGCCAATCTCCCTCAAAAATACGTTATGCAGCTCAAAAGTATAAAGCACATGTGCGCAGCCAAATAACCTTCACTACATAGACACGTAACCCTCATAACATCAGTAGCACCCACACACTTACTAGGTTTCTTCACTGACTTGTTTTTGATAGACTCCTATTGAAACATTAACTGTGGAGATTCATTAAAATATAAACTCTGCTTATGTACGTATATGACTCCAATTCCACTTTGACCACACAAGGTCAATATCCCAATTCCAAAACGCAACATCTAATTAATGCACATCTTCAAGACATATAATAATTCCTATGTCCAATATAAAATGCCAAAAATAAAAATAGGATATATATAGAATAAATCCTAACATTCTCCCCTTTTTTTGGCATTTTTGTCTCAACTTTTAGAATAGCGCACAAGTAGGCAGTAATTGGACAGATAAAGGCATATAGAATATTGATGCTCCCCCTCAATTCAATATTTAAGTACATATCCCAAAGGCACAATCTTAGTCCAGTCAACATAAGCCAACCTCGAGCCAAATCCGAGCAACAAAAATTTACAAGTCCAAACAGAGAAGAAAAGAAAAATACATTGCTTATCTGTGGTCTGTGGTCTCCCCCTTTGAGACAAGAGATTACAAAAAGCAATTAAGGAGCACCCGGAGAATGGAGAACTCAATGCTTCAATTGACGAATGGCTTTAGTGGTAGCTTGCAAAACACCTTCTAGCCGCTTAAGCTCAGAGAATAAAGCAGCATTGGGATTAGCAGTGGAGGTGCCTGAGGCATCTGAAAGACCCGAGGCAACATATGGCAAGTCCACCACTCGTGATTACCAAAAAATCAGTGGGGAAATGTTCATCACGGGAACATTTCCAAGATACTCGATTCAAGCCTGGGGATCGAATAGGAATACAAAAATTGTGAGATTAAACATGAACAATATAAGAGAGAGTGGGGCTTAGTCTTAATAGCCAGCATTGAGTCAATGATGTGATGGCCAAGATTGAAGCAGACTCCCATTCCGATAGCATAGAGAAGCTTGGCTTGGGCTAGATAAATTGTCACCACATGAGTACTTGGCATCCAGTTGGTGACAATCAACTTGAACAGAACAAAGTATTTCTGAGTCAGCATGGAAGACCGAAGAGCAGAAGTCGACGGCCAAGCAATGAGTTTACCACCAGTTAAGACTGTGGCAATCTGATCAGTTGAGATGTCCCACTTATAATCATATAGAGAATCATCAACCACATTGTCAAAGCCTAAAAACACATTCAGCCGAGTAGCATCAAAATTAATAACCCACCCCTCACATAAACAACACCAAAAGAGACAGAATTCACATTCAGAATATCACTTGTCAAATTAGAATAAAACTTCTTTACCAGGACGGAGTCATAATATTGAGGAAGCAGGAAGGCGTGAAGGAGGGAGCATTCGGTAAGGAGAGTGTGCAGACCCTGACTTCGAAACTCATACAGATTGATAGGTCGATCCATCACGACCCCAGTGTCTGACAAGGTATTCCATTTCTGCTCAGCAGCTGAAGTAAAGAACTTGAAAGAGATCGCTTTGTCCACTGGCAGTCTAGTGGCGGGATGAAATCTGGGTGGTCGTACAGATTTGCTACATTTTATCTTAAAGCGCTTTCTCGGAGCTGGAGGAGGTACCAGCTGTGGAACAGAATAAGTTGAAGGGGGTATGTCAGATTCTGACAAAGAGTCTTCTACCAAAGCCTCAATCACTCTGGCAACATCATCAAGATGATCATTTGGATCCTGGACATCAGGAATATCAATAGGAACTGCCGAAGAGGATCCGACTCCTGTAAAACTTCGACCAGTGCCTGGAAGAGACTGCAAGCGACTAGAGCATCACGTAGTGGCTGCTGACTTTTTCTCCAAAACTGGATAAAGAAGCTTTTCTTTGTTTTTATCCATACTGCAATGTTTATTAATCAGAAACAAGCAGGACAAGAATTACAATATCCAGATACTAACCCAATCAGTATACAGTCTAGCAGGAAGTGAGAGTCGAGTGAAAGAGATCACCAGAAATATACAACCCACAATCAGCCAGAAACACAGTCAAGAAAATTTAAGGTTTCCAAATCACTTCAACCCAGATTCAATCACAGAAAAATTCAATACAGTAGTAACTCACATAATCAGTCAAATAGGCCACCAAAAATCACAAACCCAAATACAACCTACGAGAACTAACCCCAACTTCAGCTTCACGGACTACCCAAACAGTTGATAGAGGGAGAAGAAATCCAGTACCAGATGAGATGCACCACCGAGGAACAAAGATGAAACAAGGAAGGTGGAAAGAGGAGTAGCACCACTGAAAGAGCACGTTACCCACACCTTAGAGACTCGACAGATGAAGCTTGCTAGGGAGAATGATTGCGGTGGAGAGGTCAGCGTAGGGAGCACCAACCAAAAATGAGAAGATGATGTGAGGAGCCAACGTTGATTTGAAGAGCAAAGTTTAGGGTGAGGAGTGAAGACGATAGTAGATGTAGGAGAACGGAAACAATTAGGGATTTAAACCCCTAAAAAAATACGTTGCGTTTTCCCCCTCTTTTTTTTGAACTTTTTTTGAAACAAATAAACAAAAAATAAAAAGCAGAAACTATTGAGAAAGGATACAAAGTCCCAAGGCTCCTCTAAGTTGCTCGAATCTTACCGCATCAAGAGGATTTGTGAAGATATCTGCCAACTGCTTTTCGGTAGATACGTGAGATAGAATGACTGTCCTGCTCTTTACGAGTTCTCGAATAAAGTGATGTCGAAGATCAATATGCTTTGTTCGTGAATGCTGAACAGGATTCTTCGAAATATCGATCGCACTTTTATTGTCACATAAGATTGTTAGCTCTTTCTGATCAATCCCATAATCTTTTAACATTTGCTTCATCCAAAGCAGTTGTAAACAACAGCTGCCTGCAGCTATGTATTCAGCCTCAGCAGTCGAAAGTGAGATTGAATTCTGCTTCTTGCTGTACCAAGAGATCAAATTGTTTCCCAAAAAGAAACAGCCCCCTGATGTACTTTTGCGATCATCTAAGTTTCCAGCCCAATCTGCATCACTGTATCCAGCTAGATAAGATGTTGAGTCCAATGCATACCAAATCCCAAAGTCTGATGTTTCGCTTACATATTTGAAGATCCTTTTGATGGCTGTCATATGTGTTTTTTTTGGATTTGATTGATAGCGGACACATACACCAACACTATAGCAGATATCTAGCCTACTAGCAGTCAAGTACAACAAGCTACCAATCATGCTTCGATATAAGCTTTCATCAACACTTTTCCCATTCTTATCTTTGTTCAGCTTCATTGAGCTACTCATGGGTGTTCTTACATGTTTAGCTTTCTCAAGACCAAACTTCTTTATTATGTTGCGAACATATTTTGTTTGGATATGAAGATTCCATCCTTCATCTGTTTCACTTGCAAACCTAAAAAAAAAGTTTAACTCACCCACCATACTCATTTCAAATTCAGACATTGTTAGCTTAACAAATCCTTCGACCATTTTTGAACATGTAGCACCAAACACAATATCATCTACATAAATCTGAGCTATTATAAGATCTGATTTACACCTTTTAATAAACAAGGTTTTGTCAACATTACCTCGTTTATACCCTTGCTTGATAAGATACTGAGTAAGTCTTTCATACCACGCCCTCGGTGCTTGTTTGAGGCCATAAAGTGCTTTCTTCAGTTTATAGACATAATCGGCATGAGCTGAATCAATAAAACCTTTCGGTTGCTCCACAAAGACTTCTTCCTGTATGAATCCATTCAAAAAAGCACTCTTTACATCTATCTGGTAAAGTTTGAAACCTTTAACACAAGCTATGCCCAATAGTAATATGATCGATTCAAGTCGTGCCACAGGTGCAAATGTTTCATCGAAGTCTATTCCTTCCACCTGAGAATATCCCTGAGCTATTGACCTTGCTTTGTTCCTGGCAACATTATCCTTTTCGTCTGTTTTATTCCGAAACACTCATTTTGTACCAATTAAATTAGTAGACGGTGGTCTTGGCACTAGTTCCCACACATCATTCCGTACAAATTGAATCAACTCTTTTTGCATAGCTGTTGTCTAGTATTCATCTTGTAGTGCTTCTTTAACATTTCTTGGTTTAAGGGAGGAAGTATAGCATAAGTATCCTGCAAGCTCTCTGTAGTTGACCCTTTTTCTCTCTCTTGTTCTTCTTCTTTCGCTTATATCCCTAAGAATATTTTCTTCTGGATGGTTTCTTTGGATTTGAGATGAAGAGCCTCGGATCAGATTATCTTCTAGTGACTTGACTGCTTCATCATCTGAAGTAACTGAAAACTCTCCAGATGCTGCAGTTACTTCCTTAATAGTAACTAACTGTAAATCACTTTCTGCAACTGCTCCATCTGCAGTAACTGGCTGTAATTCACTTTCTGCAGTTATTTCATCTGCAGTAACCAACTATAAATCTGGGGTTTTTCTATCTTCAGCCACATGATCACTCATCAAGGATGCATCATCTATTACAACATTGATGGATT
>JAOTAX010000001.1:18783275-18793544 GCA_025629825.1 Erythroxylum guanchezii
TTCTTCGCTACTGCAACTGAAACAAAAAGAACCGATGTCGACGTTTCAGTTGTTTCCCTCTTCTGGAGGGTTAGGGTTTATAGATACTTCTGCAGACCCTCCGCTTCCTCCTCCACCTCCTCCCATCGAAGTTCTTGCCTCACAGGTATTCACTCTTTTCTTAAGAGGAACCAGCAACACTTGTATTCATTCATTTTTACTTCCAATCTATTTTCTTTTTGCGTTAATTTGATTTGGAAACTTACGTGATTGTTTGTGTGCTTGGTTTCAGGTTTCGTCTACGGTGAACTGCTCTATGGAGCCACTCCACTTGGACGGACTCACTTTGCTCAAAGTCTGTTCTTCTATATGTTTGCTTTTCTATTGAGCCGTTTTTTTTTTTTTTTTTTCTAGAGGGGTGGGGGATGGGAAGAGAAATGAATTTGACAATCTGTAAGCTTTCAAGCTTTACATGGTACCTCTTATTAAGATAAAACTATTTTTCATTGTGAAATACATGTTTTGGAACTCAATTTCTGATTCTTGAATATATGAGAGGCCTTAAAATTGTATGTTTCATTGAAGGAGATTAATTTTGTACTTCTTGCAATTTTAGGGCCGGGTTAATACGAAGGAGGTTTTTGGGCTGCCTAATTCCGATTTAGTGCCTGGTGTTTATGAAGGTGCACCAGCTTTTTCTTTGTTGTTCTTTATACGATGCCTAGTTTTTTATGGTTTGTGTTAATAATTACTTTTGAGGGCAGTCATTGAGGCGCCTTTATTGTTATGAGTATAGGTGGATTGAAGCTCTGGGAAGGTTCATTAGACCTTATTAAAGCTCTTCGATCTGAGGTTCAAAATGAGCACTTATCATTTACAGGAAAGCGAGTTTTAGAGGTGGGCACTTAATTTCAGGTGATTCAACAAATCCTCGGCAATGATAATTTAATTGAAAACTTTTAGGACTTGTATTACAGTTGAGATAGGTTATTTCAGCTGTATATGTATGATAAATGATGGTTGGACGGGATTACATGTTAGAATATTTAAGTTTATTTGGGAATTGGAAACAATTGATACTGGTGCAGCATGAGGAAAGGTTTAAGAGGCTATCCAATTACCAAGTATTTAAACTTCTGAAAATTTTCAAACCCTTCTGCTATATTAATCGTGCCTTGTAATTACTTTTATTTATTTGTCGTATGAAAATTATTTCCTGCCTCCACAAAGGCTATTTTTGAAGTTAAATTCTTTTTTGAAAAGTAGAAGTTTAAATTATTACTGCAAAGAACTATTGTATCAACCTCAGGTGAAGGATATCAAATTTGGGAAATATATAAAAAGTTGTTTTTACATAATTTATAGCATTCACAATCACATTTTGACTAACTCCACAAGCCTAGTTGTGTACTTCTAAATATTCTAAGTAGAGCATTGGTGCTGAAACATTGCAGTGTATAGAAGATGAGAGATTTACATATGGAATTATGGCTATCATGAGAACAACCTTTACATTCTGAAGTATTGTATATCAGCGCTCCTGTTGTTTTGTGATTGGCTTATCTGATATGGATATGGCATTACAACTTATTTCTTCTACGTTATCATTATATCCTTGCTCTATCATTTGGAGTTAACATGCTCGGTTTTCAGCTTTTTCATTTTGTCTTAATTAATCCATATTGAGTTAATGCGTTGATTTTCAGCTTGGATGCGGTCATGGACTTCCTGGGGTCTTTGCATGCTTTGAGGTACAGGAGTCCTATTTTACCTGACAAAGTGCTGAATCTTGAAGATTCAATGGCTTTATTAATGTTCTGTTTTTTATCAGGGTGCAGCTGCTGTACATTTCCAGGATTTCAATGCAGAAGTTTTGCAATGTCTCACCATCTTAAATGGGAAGGCAAATCTTAGAAAACAATTTCAAGCTGCTGTTTCAGATGAGGCAAATTCTGGTTCTGGAACAGAACTCCGTTTTTTCGCTGGTGACTGGAGCCAAATCCATCAAATTCTCCCCTTTGTAAATGAAAAAGAGATTAATAGCTCAACAGAGGATTTGTTTTCAGGTTATGATATTATTTTGATGGCAGAGACAATTTACTCTGTCTCTGCTCAACAAAGTCTATATGGACTGATAAAGAAGGTATGCCTTGTTGAATAGCTGGCTATTTGTCTCTTCTGATGCAAAGAATTCGTTGGACCTAAATACTTTCTTGTTTTCAGTGCATCAGTTGCCCAAGTGGAGTTGTATATCTTGCAGCCAAAAAACATTATTTTGGAGTTGGCGGTGGAACGCGACAATTCCTTTCTATGGTCGAGAAAGATGGTAAACTACTCTATTTGTAATATTGTGTACCAAGTTTATATTGCAAGTGTTTTATTGGCCATCTCTGGCATTTTGTGTTCTCTGATGACTGAATATGCCACGGATTCGTGAACATGGACTCATGCACTTGTACTTTATTTTGGATGAGTCACCTCTTACAAACTGATATGCACCTAGGGTCTATTGCATAGGACTTATAAGTATATCCCGAAATATACGAGATTTGCATATATTCATGGTTTTATTTTTTCATGAGGGCTCTTATGTTTCCATTATGCGTTTGCTAGAAAGCTACAAGAGATCATCTTTTTGAGATGCAAGTGGTGGAGTTGTAAACATTATCTATTCTCTTCTGCAGGTCTAATGGCGTCAACTCTAGTTGCTGAAGTTGCAGATGGCTCTTCTAACGTGCGAGAGGTTTGGAAGCTTTGGATAAAGTAGATTTTTTTGGGATGGAAATCCTAGCTTTCCATGCAGAAGTGGCCTCTTGGCATTTGTGAGGTGAAAATCATCAAATTCAACAACTGTACTCAATATGGATGTGTGCGTTTATTAGATGAAAATGCAGTTTATCCTTGATACTAAAGTCTTTTGT
Organism: Erythroxylum guanchezii; assembly: GCA_025629825.1. Taxonomy (NCBI): domain Eukaryota; kingdom Viridiplantae; phylum Streptophyta; class Magnoliopsida; order Malpighiales; family Erythroxylaceae; genus Erythroxylum; species Erythroxylum guanchezii. The sequence continues at coordinate 18,786,176 of JAOTAX010000001.1, forward strand.
GTTCTATTATGTGCCAAATTTCAGATTGGCTGGTCGGTGTTCGAACTAGATGGAAATGTAGTCCACTAAATATTGTCAGAAACATGCTCACTCTGATAATTCAAATGAAATGGAGTCTTCTAGACTGGACTTCTTGTTTTCATGGTTCACATGTTACCCTCATTTTCTTTGAACACCCTCATAGCATTCCCTTTCGCAAATCTCTTAGAATTGAATATATGTTAATTTAATGGCGTTGGAAATGACGAAAGAGATATTTTTGTGTGTATATGTATATGCAAGAGCCTTAGAGATGTTGGTTTGACAATCAATAGCCCCAGATAGACGTTCTTTTGTCATTCAACTTGATCTCTATCATGTTTTGTGGTTCGAAGTTTGAGAATGACAATAAACTACATTTAAGGTGAGTAGAGGGTTCTTGACGAGTCTGCTCGTTTTATGTAAATATCTTATACCCACTTAATATTTCAACGCGTCGTACCTCAAGTGAGTGTTCAAGTTCCAGATTAGAACCCATTTACGGATGCGTTAAGTGTATGAAATAATTAAGTAAACACGAAATGTGTATACGAGAATGGGAATACAGAACGGCTGCAAGTGGATAAGGAACTGTTTTCCAAGTGGGTGTCAGTAAACTTATTTTTAATTTGTACAACATGTTAACCTCTTGAGTGATTACATCTCATTTAGTCTGCTAGCAAGTCAAACTCATTCAATTTCATTGACAGATTGTAATTCTGCGTAGTCTTTGCCGGGCAAACACTTCAAGACACATCGATAGAAACCTGCTTTACTATACTTGTAAATCTTATCTATAGCATCGTTGGCGTGAAATAACTCTAGCTAATTATTCACAAAGTTGCCTAAACTGGAGAGCCTTATTTCTCCCTCAAAAGATCAACTCGATAGGATTAATAGAAATTAACTGGAAGATTAAAGGTAAAAGAAAAGTATATATAGACAATTAGACATGAAGATTGAGATCTCTTGATTGAAAAGACTAACGGTCAAAAGATAAACAAGAAAAGGATATTGATCAGTCATCGGACCTACAACGATAGATCTTAGAACAACCACGACTTTCATGGTTTGCTGGAGGTGGCAGACAGCTGCTACTGTAAGACTGGCCGCTAGGTCCACCGTTGCATGCAGGTTTGTTCTTATTTAGAGCACCTGGAGATATGTACTTGGTCTGCTCAAGAAACCTCCTGCTGGTTTCTGTTGCCATAAGCTCCTCAAGCTCTTCGAGGTTGCATTCTGCTATTGAACCATCACAGACCCTTCTTGCCCTCGAAATATTACTGCTGTTACTGACACAAAGAAAGCCAAGAACTAGAAGGAAGCAGAGCTTCAGAGACCATTGTAGTCTCATTTTATTGTTCTTTTAAGACATCTTTAATGTTCTTTGTCTCAGGGTTTTTATAGAACGCAGCGAAGTGGAATTCTTTCTCTGTGCTTTGTGTAAATAAAGGGGGTAGTGGAATCCCCATTAGCTGAGGGACCGCACTTCACCAAATCAATGATAGCGGCGGTGCTTATCGATTCTGCTGCTTTTTGTTTCTTAATTACTGTGTCCATTGGTTGATTACATCCCACTTTGTGCAGAGACTTCATAGTTTTATGTTCATGAGATCAAGATGGGATCAGATTGGTTGAGCCTTTACTTTAATGGCAACTATTTCAGCAATTGCTGTTGCCCAAGAAGCCACCATAAGAGACTATGTAAGTTTTGAGCTTCGATCTTAAAAGAATCCAATTCACAGCTAATTAAGGTTGCAATCCAATATATTTATCCAAGGGTTGGAGTTCGACTTACCTCGCGGGTCAATACATTAACGAGCAGTCCCAAATCTTAAATTGCTTAATTAAAATTTGTAATTATGATCTCATCATAAAAATGTTGAACAAAAAGAAGAAAGAACTTTTAAAGAAATTATGATATGTATTTAATTTTATAAACCTGTTTGTATATTTGTTTTGATAATTAAAATACTTAATAACAAAAAAAATTGTATTTGTTCTCTTGTATATGTATAAATTGAATTTATTTTTTCATATAAATTTTTATTTTAAAAATTTTAATGATATAGTTTAAATCCTTTAAAAAACCATTTAAGTTTGAGAATATTTCAATAAATGAAGATTAAAAATTAAATTTAACATGATGAAATCTCCAACTAAAAAAAGATTTGGACAAACTAAATTTAATATGGTATAAGTCAAGTCTTTTTAGTTAATTTGCATACAATCAAGGCACATATTTTGAAATAAGGTTACACTTTTGTGACGGGAAAATTACGAATTAAAATCACGAAAATAATCTCTTTATAAAATGTAAAAAAAAAGTTACTTTTCTGGCGGGATAGCTTTTAATATAAGAGATATATGCTTACCAACTAATAAAGATTTTAGAATTTCTGTCGTTAGGTTCAACAGAAGACTGTTCTTGGCCACAAAAATGTGATGAATGAACTCAGACATGCCACCGACCCATTTAGTTTGTTGGTTGCTTTATTGCCAAGGAAAACGAGAGTTTAGGACTTGCGTTGGAATTTCTTTTCAGCTCTATGACATTTTCTCAGGTATTTAGAATCTCATTCTATACTTCTTCTGTCATGATTGCATTGTTCAAGAAAATACAACAACATAACAATTTACTGAACAACAGCTGATGTCTTTAGATGGAATGTAATTAAGCATCAACATTTTGTGATGAACAAAACTCACTGCTGCTACGTCTAACTTCTGAACCTTTTTCAAGGTGGAAACAAGCTTCACCGTAGGGACGAGTTCTCGCATCTTTGCATAATTTAGGGGTTGGCTCTTCCCTCATGACTTCTCCGGAAACTATAGATCTCCGATCAACATTTCTACTTCTCTTGTTCAAATTCCACAACTGAACCACCACATCTGCCTCCAACTTGGCTGCCACCAACTTGTATGCGAAGAACTAAGAAGTGCAAGAACCTCGAAAGCATTCTACCTTGCATTTTTTATTTTTTCTTTTCAGTTCTCTTACTAGATATGCATCCCATATGACAAGTGGGGCTGAAATATAAAAGAAGTAAAAGAAATAAATGGACATACGTCAGACCCTTTAACCCTCTCCATTGAAGCAAAGACACAACCTCCTTGAATGACACATTCATGTCCACATTCTCTCACTTCTCCTTTTTTCTCCTTAATCTAGGTTGTTTTTATAAAAGGTTGGAGTCTTTCCAAACAACTTCAAGCATAATCCAGAGATGAGTAGCTAAACAAGATCTTGTTGAAGGAAAGATGAAAGCAGCAACTAAGATGAGATTTGAGTTGAGGATGATACTTCTAGTTTTTCTTTACCCAGCAAAACTATAAATGATAGAAGAAACAAAACCCAAAACTCGGTGGCTTTCTCAAGCACTTCAGTCTCTTCGACTTCTGCTTCCTTCTGCTTTCTTTTTATGATAACCTGATGGATATGCTTTACGTTTCAGGTCATTTGAACAAGTTCCAGTTATTGTATCATATGAATTACAGTAATAAGTTCCACAGTCACTTGAATTGCGATAACTATGACCATAACTTCCACCACCAAAAAGCTAATGATTCATCTGCAGTAACAAACAGAGGTAGCAAACCCTTATTACAGGACTCCAGTGATGTACTTTACGTGTCACAACTTCAGTAGAGATTGTTGGCATTGCCATCAACATCTGGAGGGCATAATAGGGGGATCAGGAGGATGTTTCGAATAATCCTAGTGGTGGTGGGTTTGGTGGTGTTAGGAGTGGAGGTCCTTTAAGGAAGAGGTTTAAAAGAAAATTTACCCAATAACAGAAGAGAAAATGTTAGGTTTTATAGGTTTTTTAAAAAATTAGTTGAATATTAAAAAGAGTTTTTTTAAAAAAAGCTTTATATAATAGATTGTTTGGCAATATAAAAAAAATATACTTTTAATTTTAACTATATTTTATTTTGTAATAAAAGTTATTTATGCATATAAAAATTATTTAAAGTATATTAAATAATATGCAAAGCACAATATATTAATTATTATATAATTTTAAACCGTATGAAATATAAATAAAAATAAATCTAACTAAAATTTTTATATTGATTGTAACATAAGTAAACTAATATTGAAAATAAATTTTAAAAGATATAAAAAGGTCAAATAATATTATATAAATTTTAAAATAAATATCCAAATTGAGTAAATAGTTAAATACATAATAAACGGGAAGATAAATTTGTAGGTATTTTGAGAATTATATGTAAAAAATAAGGACAAAAGGGACTAAAAATAGGCTCATTAATTGATCCGAAAAATCTATTTAAAAAATAATAAAACTCTAAATTTGAGCTTCTTAAAAAGTTATATTTTAACTGTTAAAGAAGTCATATCTATTTAAAAAAGTATTTTTTTAATTTTAGTCAAACATTCATTTTTTTTAAAAAAAAATTGTAGTGAAAATTTTTTTTCGTTAACCATACAAAATCTCATCCAAACAGGCCATTAGACTGCTAACCAAAATCCATTTACGAAGCACTCATTTTATTTCCTTTATCTTCACCTCCGATCGCTCAATGTAAACACCTGTTTATCTCCTCACTTTCAACAACTTCATCGTCGCTAGCCCTGAGCCTCACACCAGTTGTTGAATATTGATTCAAAATTATTATTTTTATTGATTATGTGACCATGTTTATCTAGTTAGTTAGTTGTGAAGTTTGTGGGGGTAGTGGGTCTTTTCTTGATTCCCATGTTATTCTCCTAGTTGCTAGCATTTAGGAAGGTTAGTTTATTTCTATTTTTATTTAAGCAAGGCTGTCATTGTTTTGAGGTAAATTGAAGGTTAGTAAAATGTTTGGCTTCTATTATCTTTCTTTCTCTGTTTTTCTTCAAAATTTCCAACAAATTGGTATCAGAGCCATAGATCCTTGAGAGACTGTGAGATTGAGTGAATTTTTTTTTTTTTTGTTCCAATGGCTAGGAGCAAGCAAATATGGTGGCGTTGGTTGGTGAAGAAACTCTTTTTTGAGAGTTGGTGAGATGTGCACCAAGATGTGTTTGGAGAGATGTGCTCCAATAATTGCAGGGCATCAACAAGATGATGAGAAGGGCATCAACAAGATGATGAGAAGTGCATCAATAGTTAAAGTTTGATGAGAAGTGCATCAGCAGTCGAAGATTGGTGAGAAGTGCATCATCCGTTGAAGAGAAGTGCTTCAAATTATGAATATAGCATGTAATATTGGAGATATGTGCTCCAACAAGATAATATCTGTAATTTTGAATCAAGGGGGAATGTTGAATATTGATTCAAAATTATTATTTTTATTGATTATGTGGCCATGTTTATCTAGTTAGTTAGTTGTGAAGTTTGTGGGGTAGTGGGTCTTTTCTTGATTCCCATGTTATTCTCCTAGTTGCTAGTATTTAGGAAGGTTAGTTTATTTCTATTTTTATTTAAGCAAGGCTGTCATTGTTTTGAGGTAAATTGAAGATTAGTAAAATGTTTGACTTCTATTATCTTTCTTTCTCTGTTTTTCTTCAAAATTTCCAACACCTGTAATACACACGTCTTGGACCAGCTTGGTGTTGGTGAATTGATCAGCCCATTATGGAAAATCAACAACAGGAACACCAAAAACCAAACTCTGCAAGCTTGAGTTCCATCCACAATGCGTCACGAAAAATTCTATGGCACTACGAGAAAACACCTCCACTTGTGAACACCATGGCACTACCATTCCCTGCTCTTTTAGAATCATAAGTTTGTCTTCTTCTTTCACGCTTTCTTTCATGACCCGCAAAAACGGACTACCCATGTCATGCAAAGCTCGTAACATCTTCCCCAATTGTTGCTTTGACAACTTTATTATAGTTCCAAACGAGATATAAATCACCGAGGACTCGGTCTTTGAGTTAAGCCACTCGACATAAGCACTAAAACCTTGGAGAAGATCTCATCCAAAAGACTTGTCAAACAGATCTTTTCCGTCCAAAAACGCCGACAGTATCAATGGTCCGAGACCAACCAACTTGTAGTTACCAATTAAGCTTAAAGCTTAACATTCTAATGCGCCAAAAGTGTTGGCAAACACTTTAGGGTCTGTTTCTTCGTCCAGAATCTCTAGATGGCCTTTAAATATTGGTAGTACAGAGGGGTACTTGGATGAAGGAATGATAACTGACGGAAGATCAAATTTTGAAAGAGGTGGCAATCCAGGCAATTCCATTGGGGTCAGCAATCTTGTTCTTTATATAATAACCATAGCCGTTGAAAAAAATGATAGTAGATGCGAGAACGGTAGCTGGTTGGTTCCAGAAGAGAGCTGAAGGGAGATGATGTTGTGCGGAAACGTTAATAAATTTTGGAGTAAAAATAAAACAACAAAAGAATACTAAGATTTTTATATTAGTTCGACAATGCATACGTTCAGTTTGGAGACGACTGAATATTTCACTATAATCAATGAGAGCATACAATAGTATTTACTACTACTAGGAAGAGAAAACAAAAATATAAATATTTTTTTCTCTCTTCCTCCAGAACTCTCTCCTTCCTCTCGAATTATTTTGCTTTCTCTCACACTAGAAACTCTGCTCTCTTCTTCTCTTGAAAATTTATGCTTTCTTCTCTCCTTCTTTCGTTGTTGTTGCTTCTCTTTTATAGAGAATTCAATGGGTGTAAAAGCCAGCTGCACCAAGCCACCATTTCTGACTTAACAATCACCGAAAGCAAGCTTCAATTTCTGACTTTGAGAAGCTAAGATTTCTGACTTTGAAAAGCTACCATTTCTGACTTTGAGACAATACTCAACAATCTCCACCTTGGCTCAAATCTTCGAAGTGAAATTCCTAATGGTCGTCTCCCAATCCCCTACGGGGCAATCAATAAATTTTACAAATGTCAATCAAGTCTAAGCAATGCTTAAACTTGAATAACGAAACTGGTTTTGTCAACATATCAGCAAGATTGTCGGCAGTTTCAATCTTCTGAAGAAGAATATCTCCCTCATCAATAATCTCACGAACAAAATGGAACCTCAAATCAATATGTTTTGTATGTGCGTGATGAACTTAATTCTTTGCTAAATAAATAGTACTATGACTGTCACAATGAACATTCACATGGCCCTGATGGATCTCTAAGTCATCAAGCAACCCTTGAAGCCAGATGGCTTTTTTAATAGCTTCTGTTACTGCCAAGTATTCTGCCTCAGTAGTTGATAAAGCAATTGTAGATTGCAAAGTTGATCTCCAACTCACTGGACCTCCAATAAGAGTGAATACAAAACCTGTAGTGGACTTACGCTTGTCCAAATCACCTGCGTAATCAGAATCTACATATCCAACAACACATTGACCAGTAACTTCATCTTG
>JAOTAX010000001.1:18793644-18804193 GCA_025629825.1 Erythroxylum guanchezii
TCATGGTCTTGGTCGCTTCAATTTCTCCTTCATGCTTGTTCTGATTAACCATAGCAGTCTCATCAAAAGTCACATCTATACTTACAACAAATTTCTTCTCATCTGGACACTAAAGTCGATATCCTTTCACACCAATGCTAAAGCCCATAAATAGAGCTCTTTTTGCTTTTGGATCCAACTTGATTTCCCTGACATGATAGTAAGTAGGACAACCAAATATGTGTAAATACTTGTAATCAGTACAAAGTTTACTAGACCATACCTCCATGGGTGTTTTGCCCTTGTTTGCAGTAGTAGGCAACCGATAAATAATATAGCTTGCATAAGTAATTGCTTCAGCCCAAAACACCTTGCCTAAACCAGCATTAGACAATATACACCGAACTTTCTCAAGTAAAGTACGGTTCACACGCTCTGTCACCCCATTCTATTGTGGTGTCTCCCTAACCGTGAAATGCCTCATAATACCCTCATCTTGACAAACTTTCAAAAAAGGATTTGACTTATATTCACCACCATTATCTGATTTGAGAGTCTTGATCTTTCGACTGGTTTGCATTTCAATCATCTTTTTCCACTTCAGAAATATCTTTAAGACTTCATTTTTATGCTTCATGGTGTACACCCATACTCTTCTATAGAAGTCATCAATAAAGGAGACAAAATAATGGCTACATCCCCAAGATGCATTCTTGGAAGGTCCCCAAACATCAGTATGAAAATAATCTACAATGCCTTGAGTGTGATGAATAGCAGTGCCAAATTTCACTTTAGTTTGCTTACCCAGTACACAATGTTCACAGAATTTCAATTTACATACCTTTGCGTCTTTCAATAAGCCTTGCTTCACCAATCCTTACAATGCTTTTTCATCAGCATGCCCAAGACACATATGCCATAACCTTGTAGTATCTAAGCTATCTACATCAGCAGCTTCAGTGATAGCTGCTCCACCGGTAATTGTACTCCCCTGCAAAAAATACAAGTTATTTGGTCTTGTACCTTTCATCACCACAAGAGCCCCGTACACAGCTTTAAGAACTCCACCCTCTATGGTGATCTTAATACCTTTGGATTCCAATGCTCCTGATGAGATAAGATTTTTCTTTATATCCGGTACATACCGAACATCACTCAATTCTTTGACTGTTCCATCGTGCATCTTCAAACAGATTTTGCCTATCCCTTGTGTTTTGCAGGCATTATTATTGCCCAACAAAACAACTCTACCATCCAGCTCTTGGAAGCTAGAGAACCATTCCCGAATGGGATATATATGATAAGTGCAACTTGAATCCAAAATCCACTCCTTGTAGTAACCATCAACAGATGAATTAGTCAAAGCAAATTCAAAATCGTCATCTCCAGATTTTGCAACATTTGCTACAGGACTCATTTTTTCCTTCTCTTTGTTCTTCAATTTGGGGCAGGCTTTCTTCCAATGACCCTTTTGGCGACAAAAGGCACATTCATCTTTAGCAGGAAACTTCCCTCGTGACTTTGAACGAAATTTTTCCCACTTTCAATGTTTTTTTTCCTCTGTTCGTCCCCTTGCAGTGAGTGCCTCAATTTGTGAATTGTGAGTCTTTAGTTCTTTCTTACGACACTCATAATTCACCAATGCCGCAGAAACGTCATCAAGTTTCACCTCAGATTTTCCATACAACAAAGTAGTTGTTAAATTATCATAATCATCAGGCAATGAATTTAACAAACATAGTGTCTTATCCTCATCAGGAATTTTCACATCAAGGTTTCCTAAATCAGCAAGCATTTTATTATAATCATTTAGGTATTCGTGCATAGAAAAACATGGACGATACTGAAATCGGAAGAGTTACTTCCTCAAGAAGAGCTGATTTTCTGCGCTCTTGGTCATATTCTTTTCCTTCAATTTCGTCCATAACTCCTTAGCAGAAGTTTCCTTCATATAAGGATATTTCAGGTCCTTATCAAGGAATGATCAAATAGAGGCATAAGCATGAAGATTAATTCGGGTCCAGTGCTTGTCATCCATATCTTCGGGTTTATCTTCCAGAACCATATCCAACTCTTGTTGATACAGTACATTCATAACTTCACACTGCCACATACCAATATTATTAGAGCTATTAAATTTATCAACCCCTAACCTTGTAGTAGCGATTGGATGTCTATTGGATGCATGTAGGCGTCGATGATGACAATATTGACTCCTTCTTAACGGGCTCGTTTTTATCTCCAGCCATCTACTCGTTACTATTCACAAATACGTACTATTTGTAATCACTATTCACACAAACTGTAGTTCCGATATTATTCACATCACTGTAGCAGAGGACTGTAGCAATGGCACTGTTCACAGGGATTGTAGCACCAGCACTGTTCACGGAAACTGTAGTACCGATACTGTTCACAAATACTATTCACCGACACTATTTACAGATGCTATTCACTGAAACTGTAGCTCCAACAGTTTTTCACTCCTACAACACCCTAGTCGAAAAAAATGGAGCTCTGATACCACTTGTTGTATGGAAACGTTAATAAATTTTAGAGTAATTTTGGAGTAAAAATAAAACAACAAAAAACACCAAGATTTTTATACTGATTCGGCAATGCCTACCTCCAGTTTGGAGACAACTGAATATTTCATTATAATCAATGAGAGCATACAATAATGTTTATCACCCAATTTCTCATAAGACCCAAGTTAACCCAAACTTACACACTACTACTAAGAAGAGAAAACAAAAATATAAATATATTTTTTTTCTCTCTTCCTCCAGAACTCTCTCCTTCCTCTCTAATTATTTTGCTCTCTCTTACACTACAAACTCTGCTCTCTTCTTCTCTTGAAAATTTATGCTCTCTTCTCTCCTTCTTCTTTCGTTGTTGTTGTTTCTCTTTTATAGAGAATTCAATAGGTGTGAAAGCCAGCTATACCAAGCTACCATTTCTGACTCAACAATTACCGAAAATAAGTTTCAATTTCTATCTTTGAGAAACTAAGATTTTTGACTTTGAAAAGCTATCATTTCTGACTTTGAGACAATACTCAACAGATGATAGTTAGTAGGGTTGTGCTATCTCCAGCGGCTGTTGGGACAAGTGGAATGAAAGATTAAAGATAAAGATCAGATCTTTCTTTTCCTTCTTGATGTGCTTGTTAACTGGAAATGGAGAAGAGGGTTTTTTAAGGAAATATTTGAGAGCAAAAGTAATGTCATGACAAGAAGAACGGTGGTTGAAGTTGAGAGCAGCTGTTCTTGGTTTCTAACTAACTGAGGAACAAATGAGTTGACGAAGATGGAATGGGGGATTGAGAAACACTACCAAATAGGCTTTTGCAATAACTGAGGAGCAGAGGATGTTGGAGGTGAGTTTAATGAACATGAAAAGTTTGGTATTGGACACTTTCGCCATTGCTTAGTATACCAATAGCCACCACCAAATTTTACTATCGACAATTTCTACCAACAGCCGAAGATTTAAACGGCGGTATGATTAAGAACACCAGCACTATCATGACTAAACCGATTACAACCTTGATTAATTTTCATTACACTTTTACTACAATTCACTGCTACATAAGAAGCACTTGATGATTTGCCGGGATCACACCATGCGGCTACCAGTTCGGCTTTCGTCACTGATCACCTCTAACCTCATTCACAAAAGCCATTATGTTCTGCTCTGAAGAGCTGCCCTCTTTGGAAGCCTCTGTTGCCAAAGCCTTCCATCTCTTAGCATTCCTCCTAATTTCATTCCCTTCCTCTCCTCTTCCCATCATCAATTCTAAGCACCTTTTTATCTCCTCACTTTCAACTACCCCGTCTTCATTAGCCTTCAGCCTAGCTCCAGTTTTGCACACTGCTTCAATCAGTTGGGTGTTGGTGAATTGATCAGCCCATTGTGGAAAAGCAACAACTGGAACCCCAAAAGCCAAGCTCTCCAGCGTTGAGTTCCAGCCACAATGCGTCAAGAAACATCCTATGGCTTTATGACTCAACACCTCCACTTGTGAACACCATGGGACTACCATTCCTAGCTCCTTCAAAGCATCTCTGCAACTCAGCTTATCTTCTTCTTTCTCATTCTCTCTTACAACCCACAAAAAGGGACTACCCATGTCAACTAATGCTCGTGCCATTTCCTCCAACTGTGGCTTCGACAACATACTTATGCTTCCAAATGCAATATAAATCACAGAAGATTCAGACTTTAAGTTGAGCCATTCGACACAGCCCTTTGAACCTTGGAAAAGATCACCTCCAAACGACTTGTCAGATGTATCTTTTCCGCCCAAAAACGCTGACGGTATCAAAGGTCCGATACCAATCAACTTGTACTTATCAATTGAGTTTAAAGTTTCACATTCTAATGCATCAAACGTGTTGACAAGCACTTTTGGATCAGTTTCTTCATCGAGAGCATCTAGATGCTCTTTAAACAGTGGCAACGCAAAAGGGTAATTATTCCAAGGCATGAAGAAGTAAGGAAGATCCAACCTGGAAAGAGATGGCAATCCAGGTAATTTCAGCGAGAACTCAGGATCGTCAATTTTTTCTTTTATATAATCACCGTATCCATTGAAGTAATAATAGTAGACAGCAAAAACAATGGCGGGTTGGTTCCAGAAAAGGGCAGACGGGAGTTGATATTCACGCGCCACCTTCGCAGCCCAAGGAAGGAGAGTACAGTACACAACGAACGTAAACGGGTCACCCGTTTTAGAAGCTCCAAGAATGAGTTGGGCCACAGTTTCAGAGCCACGACGCTTGAGCTCGACCATGTACTGGTCTCTTCCCGCTCCTTGCTTGAACCCGTCGTCGTAGCCGTCGGAGAAGGTAGCGAAAGATAAGGCCTTGGCGGTTGTAGTTTTGATCATGCAACGGTCGCCGCCGATGCTGGTGGCGAAGGTGACGTGCACACCTGAAGCTACTAGGCGCTTGGCGAACTGGAGGGCTGGGTTTACGTGACCCTGTGATGGGTATGATAAGAGGAGAACGTGGGGGTGCGGCATGTCTCGGCGGCGCGTGGGAACAAAATACCTGCAAGGTGAGTTAGTTTATGTGCCGGTAAATAATATTAACTGCGCTCACGAGGGTATAAGATTACTTCTCAAGTCTTTGGTCCACTTACGCCGTCCGTAGCCTTAAATTAAGGTATTTTTAATGTACTGATTTATGAATTAAATTAGACTTAAATTGGTCTAATTTTTTATTTTTTAAAAATAATATAATATCATTTTATTTAAAAGAATTAGGTTTTAGACAGACTCAAATTTAGATTTAATTTTAAAAAATTATTTTATTTTTTTATTTTTTTAAAATTATTTTTAAAAAATTAATAAGACCAACTATGAGCTTACCTATCATGATCCCTAATAAAGAAAATAAAATCCACAATGCATCTAAAAACATCCAATAAGTTATTCATTATTGAGGATCTACTATAAAATTAACATTTTCCAATAAATAAAAATGAAATTTTACATTCATTTAACAAATCATTAGTAATTAAGTATTATAAATTTTAATTAAAAATATTTTGCTAGATTTTTTAACTTTTGCGGTGCTAAGTTAACAATTTTTATCTTCTTTTGTTTCAATTTCCATGTTTTTATAACATTTACTTATTATTATGGGTTAATAAAAAAAATTTCAAATTTTAATTAATTTTGTAATCCTAACTTAAATTTTTAAAAGTAGTGTCAAAATACTTCAACTTTTAATTTTTAGTAAAAATAGTTTAATATTAAATTTTTATAGTATAAATGATACAACAAGTCATATTAAATTAATATTTTTGTCACGTGATTACTATTTATGTCACGTATAAATTACCATTCAACAAATTAAAATATCAAAAATCTTAAAATAATTATACATCTTATTTTATAACCAGAATTTTTAATATTTTTAATTTATTAAATAATAAAATTTGTCATATAGCACATAATATGACTTATAACATCGAACTTTTTAAATTCATTAACATTTTAATGCCACTTTTAAATTTTGAGTTAATATTATAAAATTAAATATTTATTTTACAATCAACCCTATTATTATTTAGTTATATCAACATTTACTTTTAGAATTATTAAAGTATCATAAAATTGTTGCATATTTAAAAACTCGTCTCACTTGTGTATTTTCACAGAGCTCTTTGATTGCATCTCCCATAGTATTTTTCTTCTTTTCTTTCTTCGAATCAAAAGTAACGTTAATCTTGTGAATAAGGAGTATAAACAACGTCACGACGACAGGTTCCTACATGCCAAACAACCATTTATACTTGCTATTGTTAGAATTTACAATAGAGTACGGACTCACACCAAAAAAAAAATAGCCCACATACAAGTTTGAGTAAGGTTCTATCCTAAATTTAATTAGTGATAGATAAAACCATTCCCTAGACTTGTATGTTAATCTTCTTTTCTCTCTTTCTTCAATATAGGACAAATTCCTACTTTATATTTCTAAGCTCTGTGCTTCAAAATCGGACCGGACCGGCAGGTCGAATCGGTGACCAGTCGGCTGTCCGATCCGGTTTAACCCAAAAAATCAGTTTTCAATTGACCCAGTCCGAATCGGTCAAAACCGGTCAATTGACCGGTTGAACCAGTTCAATCAATTTTTTTTTGAATTTTTTTTAAATATTTTAAATATTATATATAATTAAATATAATTATTGCATAATTATTATATCACACCGGTTCAACCACCGGTTGAACCGGTCAAACAGGTGACCAGTAAGGTTACCGTTTCGATGACCGGTCCGAGTTTCAGAACATTGTATCTAAGAGATATAATTACAAATTTTAGTTTCCAAAGAACATACAGAAATCATTAGGTAGGTGAGACAGATGTAGGCAGATCGAAAACCAAGTTGAACCAGGAGTACTTTTCTTTTTGTTTCTCTATTATGCCTGAACCAGAGAATCATTTCCATACATATTACCACCTTAGGGGGCAAGGAAAACCTTATTTGTCTTACAGTGCAGTCTTTATTTGTACCTGTGTCTGTCTATTTACTTGTATTGTAGAGATTTTCTATCTCCTTCTTGAGCTTGTTTATAACTCTGTCCCTTCTAATTTTCATGGTTGGGGTCATCAAGCCACTCTCGATCTGGATAGAGTTGCAAAGTGTGAGCTTAAATACTTGAATGTTAAAGAGAAACGCAGGCATCAAATACGTACTGTGAAAGGTTCCTCCAGAACGAGGATTGGACCAATTTGAAACGAACAGCCTGACATCCTGCATGTAAAAGCATTGTCTTCACAGATGGTACTATGCTGCAGATTGTAGCGCAATTTCTCTAAGGTTGAATTAGTTATTACTGCTTTTTGGATAAAATCAACTTTGGAGGATCGAAGTGCAACTTCACAATAAATAGTTGTGGCAGGTAAAAGTGAAAATAAGGTCACCATCCTTGATTCTATCCAAGTTTTAACAGCATATACAGCAATAAAAAACAGGGGGAAAATTTAAGACCTCCATTTTCATGCACAAAGATTCAGGTGTTTGGGCATTACCAGTGTCTCAAATCTTCGTGCAGCAAGTTGGTCATCTGTTCCCTGCTCAACTCAGGGGCACTGGGATCCACAACAGCCGACTTTTTTGCTTTCAAGAGTACCTCTTCTTTGTTTGGAACAACTATAGCTCCAAGACGACGTTGATCCTTTATAAGGAAACGAAGTCATTTAGTAGAGAATCAAAATGTAATATAAAATTAAAAGGATAGAAATTTGACGCCAAAGGTTGCCAAATTAAGCGTGCCTGGCCAATAACAACGATCTGTTGAATTAGGCTACTCTTCAAAGCTGCTTCTTCAAGCTCTGAGGGCTCAACGTTTTCACCTGTTTTCTCAGACAAACTTAAATTAATAAAAGATATGGGGCAGGTTAAGAGGAATTGTCACAGACTATCTCTGCAAATTGAGTTCAACTTGATATGACAAATAATTCTAGCTTTGGAAGATTTTGGAGTAAATATGTGAGGTGAGAATCATCTTTAACATAGCTAGCAAGTGAACTCAAACATTGCAAAGCAGGCACAAGGTTAAAACTCACTTCAACCAAGGTTCCAGCTACTTTGACATTTATAATGCAGTTTTGATTTTGAATAGTATATAAAAGAATGGAGGTATAAGAGGCCTGACTAAATCCCAAGAAAACCTACATGCTTCTAACATACCTGTGGAAAGAACAATAGTATCCTTGGCACGCCCTTCAAGAACGATGAACCCACCGCAAGAACGGCTTCTTCCTCTTGAATGTTGAGGAACTATCCAACCTATATCACCAGTGTTTAGCCAACCTTCTTCATCCAAGGCTTGCTTTGTTGCCAATTCATTCTGTCAACCACAGTCAAAAGTCCGTTACTAATAATCAATTCATAACTAACATTGTCAGGCAGCTACATGATTCACTGATTAAGATTCACTGATTAAGATTGACTTTTGTACAGAAAGCTTTAGAAGCAAACTACCCAAGAAAAACAACAAAGTGCCTGGAGAAACTAATTTCGCAGACAAGTGGAGATAATCAGTAAACACCTAAGTTCAAACATATAATGCCAGCACATTTTCCATATTCAGGGGCATAATAAGAGGCTGGAGGGCAAAAAGTAAAGTCTCCAAATATGGAGAAAAAACAATGTAAAACCTTTCAATATTTAAAAATAGGAATTTCCAAAAAAATATATTTAAGAATAGGACAAAATGGCACTAAAGGTAACTTTTGATATATTAAGAATAGATAACAATTCATTTTGTAGTTCCACATTTTTTAATCAGCGACTACCTATGTTTAGTTTATTTATAATTATGTAGTTCAGATTGACACTAGTTCGACCTTAAGTTGCCCGCTTGACCTTTCCCCTGCCCAAGTCAATAACCCAGGCCAAGTCTCAAAACATGAGTTTTAGTTTAAGAAAAGAAACAGAAAAGAAACAACAGCACATGTATTCTAACAGAATTAAAAGCGACTAAAACAACTGAAAAGAAATGGTCTGTAAAGGTCAAATCATTACCTTGTAGTAGCCTTTCATGACTTGTGGGCCCCTAACTTTTACAATCCCCTTTGAACCTAGTGAAACAGCTTCATTTGTTTCAGCATCTACAATTTTGAATTCTGTATGTGGAATAGGGGGTCCAATTGAGCCAAGAACCTTCAAATTTTAAAATCTATTACATCGTCAATTGACTTACCGGTCCATTCAGATATCTAAGATGAAGAATAAATCCTTCAAAATAGATTAATAACAAGAAAGAATTAAAATGTGTCAACTTCTGATGTTAGGATGATACACATGCATAGCATTTTAAAGGTTTTCTTAATCACCTAACGGGTATAAGCAGTTGAAACCTCATGTATCCTCAACACAACGAAAGATAGATGGGACATGTTAAATAAGGAAACAAATTGACATTACAACAGAATAATGATATTTTGATAGCAATATGGGTCATAAACCCATATTGACTTATTCTACGAGAAAGAGGGAGAAGGGACCAAACATGGGCCACAAACCCATGTTAACATATTCTAGAAAAATCACTAAGGCAAGGAATCATGAGTCAGCTAACGGTTAGACAAGAATTAATTAGAGGAGAGAGAGGAGAATTATGTAAGGGGATGGGGTAGTACAGAGGGGGGTCTCTTTCTCTTGTATTGTCTCAGCTGAAAGCTTGAGGGGCTATTGTTGGCTGGTAGCTTGGTGCTTGTAGTTTTCCTACGAGGCTATTGTTAAGTATTAATAAAATCCTCTATTCTCATCCATTTGCTTATCATTGGTGCTTTCGTTGAGAGGTTCAGTGTATGCAAACGAGAATGGCATCACAGAAGTAGGAAGCAATAAATGCTCGTATGATCAAAGTAGAGACAAAGCTATTGGCCCATACGGTCCAATTGGGAAACTTACATAAAGGTGTCGACGACCTCTCCAGGGTGTTAGCGACGATGCACGCCAAAATGCGAGAGGGATTCCAATGTCACACTGCCCACCAAACACCAGAGGTTGGGTCAAGCTCGGTTGAACGTGGGAAGTCGGTACAGACGGCAGTAGAAGGCAACGGCGTCACCTCCATGACGTCGGAAGAGTATCAGCTCCGAGCAAAGCGGGTAGAGCTCCCTCCATTCCAAGGTGACGACCCGGTAGGATGGGTCTCTCGTGTGGAAGTGTACTTCACCACCCAAGGTACCCCACCAGAGCTTCGAGTTCAGCTGGCACAGATTTGCATGGAAGGCGTGACATGGCACTGGTTCAAGGTTACCTTACGTAGCGTTTGGTTAGCGTCTTCAACAGATAGGGACGGGACGAAACAGAACAGGACGAGACGGAACAGAACAAGAATTAGAGACAGTGAGATGTTTGATTGCGGTAGACAGAACAGAGAAAATTATCTTCGTCCTGTTGACAGAAATGTGTTTGGTTGCAGGTGACAGAACAAAAAACAGTGTTAATGACAGAAATGTCCCAATAGTATAATATATTTAGAAGATGTAATTCATTGATTATTTTATAATTGTATCAATATTTATTTTACAATATTTAATTA
>JAOTAX010000001.1:18804293-18826136 GCA_025629825.1 Erythroxylum guanchezii
GGATGTTCCTATAGTCATCTTTTCTTTTGATAGGACAAGTCCATATCTTTTACAAATATTAAAAAATATTTGTAAATGTTTCTTGTGATCTTTTTCCGTTTCTGAGAAGATTAGTATATCATCAATGTATGCTGCTATATAATCTTCATGTCCTTGAAAACACTGATCCATTTTTCTTTGAAAAATTGCGGGTGCATTTTTCAGTCCAAATGGCATTAATAGCCATTCATATAATCCATTAGGGACAAGGAAGGCAGTCCAAGGAATTGATTCTGGACTCGTAGCAATTTGATGAAATTCGCTTTTTAAATCAAATTTGCTATATATTTTGCTGCTGCCAACCCTTTTTATAATGGTGTTTATATCTGGTAGAGAATATTGATCCTTGTAAGTATTCTCATTAAGTTTTCTGTAATCAAACACCATTCTTTCTTTACCATGTTTTATTTCTCCCGTCTTTGGATCTTGTGATGTACCGGAGTGAACTATCATGGTCATAGTTCTGTGTCTTGAGGAAGATGGTCTGATTACGCCTAGATCTAATAAGGCACTTATATGTTTCTTGAATTGGGCTTCCATCTGTGGAGTGACATGCTTTAAGGGCTTATCTTGAATAGTTAAGTCTGGATTGATTATATCAATCTTACAGACTGTTCCATTCTTGGCCCAATGCCTTTGTGGATTTTTCCCAATAAATTCCAGATCTTCCATCTCCTTTAAACATGCTTCTATTTCTTTTGAGTATGTAGGTATACTCTTGCCGATATTATAATATACCATATTTTTGATGGTATAATATTCATCAGCATCTAATTCTAGCTCTGGAATAACTACTGTGGCTATTTTGATTTCTGTACTTGTCGAAATTTGTGACAAGTTTTTGGAGAATGAAACAGTATTGCCCTCCAATCTGACTCCTCCATATTGGGAACGAATAAAGTTACATCCTATGATAACCTGTACGCCATCTAATTTTGACATTGGAATACAAAGTGTAAATGGTATTCTGTAAGAATTACCTCCAATGATCATTTTTCCATCTTTCAGCTTTCGTTCAGCCTTGAATAATGAATTTATTCCTGTAATCTCCAAAGCATAGCCGAATTTTTCTTTGGCGTTTTCTGGGACTGCATCTATCATAACACAACATTTGGTAGCTCCTGTATCCAATATTGCTCTCAGCCGAAATTCCTTGACTCCCGGTATTTGATATACAATATCAAAATTGTACAGCTGATTATTGATACGTCCTCTTGATTCTGTAAGAGTTAGTATCCTTTCTTGTGTAAAAAGGATTATTTCTTCGTCTTCAACATTTCTTTTGTCAAGTGGACTTGACATTCTTTCTGTTTCAGATAATTCTTCAACTATCTGAATTTGTGGAATATAATATTTCTCAAAAATTATTTGAGCTATTGCATCACCTATATCCACAAAATATTCATCAGGGTTGTTATTGATCAAAATAACATAAATGATACCTCTATAATCAGTGTCAATAACACCTGCGGTAACATCTATGCCCTTTTTGGAAATTGACGACTTTCCTGCTATTCTTCCATAGATATTTTCTTGTCGTATCTCCATTTTAATCCCTGTTGATATTACTTTTCTTTGGAGGCTAGGTATTATTATACAGTCTATACTGTATAAATCATATCTGGCAGCTCCTGGTGTTCTTCTTTCAGGTATACGAGCTTGAGGTACCGTTTTAGTAAAATGAACAAAAATTGGTGTTGTAGGTACCACCACACTTTGCTGACACTCTGATATGGGTGCTTTACCTTTATCATGAATAGTAAGAACTCGATTAGAGGCTCGAAGTTCTTCTTTCTATTGTTCTTCGTGATTATAAGGGTCAAGCTGATTGAATTCTTGCTTTAAAAATGAATCAGTAATCGCCTTTACGCCATGTGTTGCTAAGAAATCAAGTAAGTTTTCATTCCTATATCGGAATGATGCTGCACTTGTATTTGTTAATCTTGCAACCACTCCTCTTGAGATGATTAGATTTGCTTCAGCCTCTGATTGTGCCCACGATTCATACCCTTTTGTTTTAATAACGATTTCCATATTTCTATAGAAATCTGTTATTGTCATCATCTGATTGGGTAGAAAGTAGACTAATTCTGTTCCATTAGACAAATCTATTTCCATTTGTCCAAGGATTCCTTTATGATCCGTACCCCATCGATTATCCCTGATTACTACAAGCACTTTAGTGCCTGCATCTTTTCGATGTAGTGCGAACACTCGAATCATTATCATACCCAGATGGATATGATCTAATCCTTCTTGTAATAATTCTTGATATGATTCTTTTGTAATCATATTCATTTCTTCTTGATCATTATTTCAGCGGGAACCATTGATGCTCTTTTCTTATTGGATAGACTTAGCTGGTAGTCTGGATCCAAATATTTTTAATGGTGAAAGATGGACCATCAAACCTCCATGCAATACAAAGACAACCGCAAAAACTCCAAGTAAGTCTCAAACTTGGGAAAATATTGATGGATCAATTAGTATGAAATTCACCAATTATGAAAAAAGAAAACAGGTTCAAAGGGAAGAATCTGAAGATCTTGATGATGATGAAGAACAAATTGAAAGAGCTTTAGTCATTACTCATCGAGTAATCAAAGAAGAAGAAAGAAGGATTAATCGAATCCTACCAGATCACTTTATTCAAAGTGAAATAATCAAGCCAAGGTTACATACATAGAAAATCTACTGGGAGAAACTATGAAAAGATTATTTCAACAGTGGAGATTGGCTTACCCACAAGAATATGAAATGCTTGTAAATGCTGCAGATGATACACAGATCATATTTTCACAAATACGAAAAATGGTAACATTAGAAAAACCGTATCAAGGATCGATAGCATTTCAGGACAGAGCATACGCAGATTTAGAACAGCTAAACTGCAAAGAAATTAAATATGTGGATCAATTCCTCAAAGAATATTTGAAACTGGCTTCTATGTCAGGAAAAGCCTTTATAACTCCAGAGTTATCTGAAAAAATTTTCAGAAAATTACCTGAGTTATATGGCAAAGAAATTGAGGAAGAATTTTTTCAGCCAGTGATCCTTCACGTGGTTCTTTTTCTATGAAGATTTCTTCATCTAAACTGATGCCATAATTCATCAAATACTCAAGTGCCTCATTAAAGGAATAAAATCCTTTAAATTTTGGTTTTGCCAGTTGACAAATTTTCTTGAGCAGAGTTGAATAATAGCAATAAATACCTCGATCAAGTCCATTAATCAATGCTATTATTATTAATTAATATTACTAATAAATATTATTAATAATATTATTAATAATTAATATTAATAAATAATATTTATTTATTAATAATATTATTAATAATATTATTAATAATATTTATTAGTAATATTAATTAATGATATTATTATTAATATATAATATTATTATTAATTCATATCATTAATTAATATGACTAATTAATATTATTAATAATATTATTTAATAATTATTAATTAATAATATTAATTAATCTTAATTGATAATATTAATATTAATTAATATTAACATCATTATTAATTAAAATTAATAATTAATAATATTATTATTATTATTTATTAATATTATTATTAAATATTATTATTAAATAATGAATAATAATTATTAATATTAATTAATAGTAATTATTATTAATATTAATTAATAATATTATTAATTAATATTATTATTAAATTTTAATTAATATTATTATTAGTGTTAGGTTTGGAAAGATGAGAAGCTATTTTTGACATTTGCAATTCTTGTCTATAGGACAAGAATTTCCGTACCTCAGTTTTAAGAGGAACAAAAATCTCTGTCTTTGTCCTCTGAAGACGGAATGAAAATAAGTGAGGACAGTAAGCAAACAGCACGAGGGACAGAACTTTTATGTCCTTGTCCTCCGTCCTCACATCCGAGGACGCTAACCAAACGCTACGTAAGCGTCGAAGCCTGAACTGGATTGGGAAACCTTCAAAAGGGTTCTGTTCGATCGGTATGGCGATCATTTCATCGAGAATCCTTTTTCCCAATTGAAGATGTTGATGCAGCAGGGTACTGTGGACAAATACGTGGAAACGTTCGAGATGTTGATGGCTCAGGTTCCTCCTCTTTCTGAAGATCAGTATATGGGTCTCTTCTTAAGGGGATTACGAGAAGATATAAGGTTGGAGGTTTTAGCTTTGGATCCTTCTTCCCGTTATCGAATGATAGCTACGGTGCAAGCGGTGGAGCGCAAACTAGCTCCATCGGCAATCACCAAGCCGAAAGTGACCTGGAGATCCGTGGGAGTTCCACGAGTCGAACCTCCCAACCCGACCGTGGGTGGTCGCAACTGGGACAGCATGCGACCCTGTGTAACCCGACCTCAGGCGCAACCCAATGGTGGAGCTGAACGGAGACCCGGCATGGAGAGGGCTATCGAGGGGCGTCAAAAAGGGACCCGAAACCTCTCTTACTAGGAGTTAATGGACCAAAGAGCTAAAGGGTTGTGTTTTAAATGTGGACAGCACTATAGTCCCACCCATGTCTGCCCCGACAAGCATTTGCGATTACTGATTTGGGAGGGAAACGATGAAGAAGAAGGGCTTCCTTCAGGTATAGGGAACAGGGAGGAGACCAAAATTGGTGAGGCATGGGAGATGGTTTGCCAAGTAGCTGAATATGGGGAGATTGTTCAGTCCAAGACTCTCAAAATTGAGGGCAAATTGGTTGGAGTTCGAATCTTGTTCCTCATCGATAGTGGAGCAAGTCACAATTACCTTTCGCAAGATTTAGTGGCCACTTTGGGTTTGACTGTGACTCCAACCGAATCCTATGGGGTAAAATTGGGAAATGGAACTAAATGCTTCTCACAAGGTCGATGTAAGGGACTTGTGGTGTTAGTAGGAAATGTGGAACTGTTGATTGATGCATATATTCTTCAATTAGGGGGCATAGATCCTGGTTTTGGGTGCAGAATGGTTGGAAACCTTGGGAGAGGTGAGAGTAGACTTTAAGCAGAAAACATCGAAATGGGGATTTGAGCAGGGAAAAGAAGTAGTCACCTTGAGAGGGCAAGGTTGTAAGCAGCCCCAACAAATTTCTGCCTTGCAAGGGATGCTTCATTCCATTGCGATGGAATTCCCGAATGAACAGCAAAGGGATGAGGTTGGTGTGGTTGTTTCGGGGACTAATGCCACCTTAATTCCGGCCCAAATTAGGAATTAACCTCAGCATTGCAAGCAAACCAGTTGGTGTTCCAAGAACCGAAGGGACTTCCTCCTTCTCGGGGATGGAGCCAATCCAGTAAGCGTACGTCCTTATAGGTATGCTTATCACCATAAGGATGAGATTGAAAAACAAGTCAGGGAATTGCTTGAATTAGGAGCTATCCGGCACAGCACCAGCCCTTTTCCAGCCCGGTGATTCTAGTTTAAAAAAAAAGGACAATTCATGGCGAATGTGTGTAGATTATCGTGCTCTGAACAAGGTAACCATTCCTGATAAGTTCCCAATTACTACTATCAATGAGCTTATTGATGAATTGCATGGTTCCAAGTACTTCTCTAAGATTGATTTGAAGTCCGGTTTTCACCAAATCCAAATCAAGAATGAGGATACTCATAAAACAGCCTTTCGGACTCATGAAGGCCATCATGAATACTTAGTTATGCCTTTTGGGCTTATGAATGCTCCATCCACATTTCAATCTACCATGAATTCGGTTTTTAGACCACTTCTAAGGAAAAGTGTGTTGGTTTGTTTCGATGACATCTTGATCTATAGTAGAAGTTGGCAGCAGGACCTCAAACACTTGGAACAAGCTTTACAGCTCTTGAACATCATTTCTTTGCTAATCAGAAGAAATGCTTATTCGGACAACAATCCATTGAGTATTTGGGGCATGTTATTTCAGCTGAAGGTGTTGCAATGGATCCTATCAAGATCCAAAGTGTTAAAGATTGGCCTATACCAAAGAATGTGACAGGGGTGAGAGGGTTTCCTGGTCTCACCGGGTATTATCAGAAATTTATCAAAGATTATAGGAAGATTGCTCGACCCCTCACTGAACTCACCAAGAAAGATAACTTCTTTTGGGTTCCGATGCTCAAAGGGCCTTTCACGAGTTGAAGAATTGTCTAGTTTCTTTTCCGGTCCTCACCCTACCAGATTTCTCTAAGGAATTTATTGTGGAGTGTGATGCCTTGGGTTTTGGATTGGAGGCCGTTCTTATGCAGGAAAATAGATCTATTGCTTATTTTAGCAAGGCCCTATTGGCTGCTGCCATGTCTAAATCAGTGTATGAGAAAGAGATTATGGCTTTAGTGCTCGCCATACAACACTGGAGGCATTATCTTTTGGGGAGATCATTTAAGGTGTACACCGACCACAAAACATTGAAGCATCTACTACGACAGAGGTTAAATACCCTTGATCAACACCATTGGTTGTCCAAGTTGATGGGCTTCCAATTTGAGGTGTTCTATAAGCCGGGACCAGAAAACAAGGCAACAAATGCTTTATCGCGTGTACCAGTGGCACCAGAATTTCACTATCTAGTTTCATCACCTAATTGGGTCGATTCTGCTAAGTTACAAGAAGAATATCAAGGAGATCCATGGCTGTCAGATATTTTGCAGAAACTCCAAGCTCATCCTACAGCAGCAGCAGAATTCCACTTGTCAGGAAGGCTATTGTTCAAAGGAAACAGGTTGGTGTTGCCTCAAACCTCCTCCCTAATTCCAGATTTCTTGCAAGAGTTCCATTCTACTCCCACGGAAGGACATTCCGAGTTTACTAAAACCTATAAACAGATAGTTGGATGTTTGTATTGGGCTGGAATGCAAAAACAAATTCTGCAATTTGTGAAGGAGTGTGAAGCATGCCAAAGACACAAGTATCAAACTCTTGCTCCAGCTGGGTTACTTCAACCTCTTCCTATACCCAATTCAGTTTGGGAGGACATCTCGATGGATTTTATAACGGGCTTGCCAAAAAGCCAAGCATTTGAGGTCATTATGGTAGTAGTGGACAGATTATCAAAGTATGCATACTTTATCCCTCTCAAACATCCTTTTACCGCCAAGGCTGTAGCTGATTGTTTTGTTAAGGAGGTGGTTAAACTCCATGACATCCCAAAGACAATTGAAAGTGATCGGGATCCAATCTTTGTTAGTAATTTTTGGAGGGAAATTTGGAGGATGCAAGGAACGGTTCTTCGAATGAGCACCTCTTATCATCTGGAAACGGATGGGCAAACCGAGGTGGTCAATAGGTGTCTTGAAACCTATCTCCAATGTTTTGTATCTGAGCAACCAAAACAGTGGCATAATTGGCTCTCTTGGGCCGAATTTTGGTATAACACCTCTTTCCACTCCGCAACCGCCACAACCCCTTTCGAGGTGGTGTATGGTCGACCTCCTCCTAAAGTTCCTCACTTCCTTATTGGAGAGTCACTCACTGATGTTGTAAATGGTGTGTTGATTGACAGGGATGAGGCATTGAGACAGCTTAAGTTCCATCTTGTTAGGGCTATACAAGTCATGAAATCCGCAGATGATGTTAAACGCAGAGATGTTCAATTGGAAGCAGGGGATTGGGTCTATGTCAAGCTTAGACCTCACAAGCAAACATCAATAGCTAGGTGAATCTGTCCTAAACTTTCAGCCCGGTTTTATGGCCCCTTTCAAGTGATAGCTAAGGTTGGGACTGTGGCCCACAAGCTGGCTCTTCCGGACACTTCAAAAGTTCACCCGGTGTTTCACATTTCACAGCTAAAAAAGATGATTGGGAACCATGTGCCTGAGCCCACTCTTCCTTCCGGCCTAGAGGTTGACTCCACCGAACCTATTGCACCTAAAGCAATCCTAGCTGAACGAACTGTCCAGAAAAATCAGGAGCAAATTGTGGAATGGCTTGTGCTATGGAAGGGAAAACGTATTGAAGAAGCTTCTTGGACAGCTGCTGTCCAACTGCAACAGCAGTTCCCTTCTTTCTGCCTTGAGGACAAGGCCAATTTCGCAGGGGGTGGAATTGATAGCAATATGGGTCATAAACCCATATTGACTTATTCTAGGAGAAAGAGGGAGAAGGGACCAAACATGGGCCACAAACCCATGTTAACATATTCTAGAAAAATCACTAAGGCAGGGAATGATGAGTCAGCTAACGATTAGACAAGAATTAGTTAGAGGAGAGAGAGGAGAATTATGTAAGGGGATGGGGTAGTACAGAGGGGGGTATCTTTCTCTTGTATTGTCTTAGCTGAAAGCTTGAGGGGCCATTGTTGGCTGGTAGCTTGGTGCTTGTAGTTTTCCTACAAGGCTATTGCTAAGTATTAATAAAATCCTATATTCTCATCTATTTGCAACAGAATAATGATATTTTAGGTTTTCAAGTGGTGCTCATAGGTAGGTTATGGATTATTAAAGTAAACATTCTGGAGAAAAGAGTGCCTGACTTACTCTAATATGAGTAAATGACATTTCCAACCGAGAATTTCTGAAGTTATAATATAACTGGTGCATATCTTACATTGCAGGTCGGTCGTCGTGCAGCAGTAACTGGTGATGACTCCGTCATACCATAGCCATTTTGTACTGTAACCTCAATTGCCTGCACTCACAAGGTGCATAAATAAGAGAATAACATTTAATGTCTTATTTATACAAGCAACTGAACCAGATTTCAACCTCAAAGAATTTATCCACATATGAAGGAAGACTACCGCCTCCACTAATGCCAGCCTGCAGGATACCATAGGCATATAAAAACTCTTAATTAGTAGGAAAAGTATGAGTTCAAATCTAAATAAGGAGACATAAAATGATTGAGATCTTATGATGGAAAAGATACCATGGCCTTTATAGAAAACTCAAAGAATAACTTTGGTTCCTTTTATTTTATTACTTTTGTAGTAGATTATTACATTTTGACTCGCGAGCACTTTGTTCCTCTTTTACTTGTGTTTTCCGAGAAGTTGCAGGATGGAAGTATTGCATATGAGTAGCAATTACAAGGCTTTGTGAATAAGGTCAAAACCAATGTATGAATCGTCTACTTAAAAGATTTAAGTTACATTTTCAATACCTTATACGGACTTTCAAACTCAACAAATTGCTTTGCAAATGAAAAGGCATAAAGGATTCAAACTATTTTAACAACTTTTCTGAATGCAGGTTCCTTATACATGCAACATCTGAATTCTCACTCGCTAAAAAATCAAATGAACACCTTACCATAAAAAGCAGGCATTAACAAAGACCATCAAATAAAGTAACAGAGAAAAACTAATACCTTTCTCATTCCAATAGCAGAGTGGATTTTGCTGTACACAAGCCTTTTAGCCAACAAGTGCATCGGCAATAATATTGCAGCAACAAATCTTGCACATAACCAATCCAACATTGCATAAAGATATGATGGTTGATTCTGATTCTTGGTCAGATAAGTCCCCTGAATGGAGTTCAACACAAGAGAAATTGGTCAATTCAACTTTAAGTTGATGAGCTCTTGGATCAGGAAAGCAAGTTACCCATCTGTTACTAACCAAACTTTTATCACCATATTCAGAAAAAAAAAAAGTGTTTCTGAGAACAGCATAACAAAACAACCAATAGGATAGTAGACTCTTATATGTTTCACAGAAATATTCTTTTTTCATAATTTGAAGACTTCATATGCAAATAAGGAATGATCAAGCACATTAAAAGAGGTTAAAAAGAAGAAAAGTTTGAGCTCAGACCTCGTAAATTCTCTTTGCCTCCATATATGCCAGGCTTATTCTGATGAATGTAAGTGCCAGAAACTTTCGAAGGGTTGAGCTTGTAGAAATCTGCTTTTGTATCCCACTACATAGACATCACATTACTATTGATCATGCATAGATATAATTCTTAGTTGTCGTTGAATTTCAAGATATGAAAAGGAAATAGAAAAAAGAAAAGATATGAGAGATATACACCAGGCTCTCTAAGTAAACAAGAATGAATAAACTTGATATCTAAGAAGACAGCAGAGTAATAGTACTTCGACTGTCAGAAAGGTTACTCTTTGACTTAGTAGTGGGAAAATTATAGAGCTTCATGAAACAACAACAATGACTTTCCACCAGCCCCTGACAGATAAAGCAATGGCACAAACAATCAAATGTATTATGCTTTAGGATAGCATGTTCTTTAGTTTTAAAACAATTAAATACTGATTTCAGTGAGAGGAACGATTCTGCTGAGTGCTGTTGTACCAAAAAGTGATGCAGAAGAGCTTATATGGCAGGGTTTAAACAAAGAATCACCATTTCCAGTAGATGTTCAGGAAGTCTTCTTCATTTATGATTCAAGTAGATGGAACACATAAACTTTCGGAAACAGAAACACAGTTGAGTTGATAAAGTCAACAGGCTATGACATACCTGTAGAGTGTCTCATATACCAAAGGAACGGAGATCATGTAGTGTGGTTGATAACGCCGCAAATCATCCTGTAGAAAAAGATTTTGAAAATCACATGGGCCAGTATAACAGTGATGCAAGTCCTCAACCAAATAAGAAAACTTTGAATATGAAGTCAGTGGACAATTAAGAAGATCAGAAAGCTGTACCTTTAAGTTTTTCACAGTGGTGTATACTTGCTCAACTCCCAATGTAAATATGAAATATTCACAAGCTCGCTCATAAGCATGCCAAGGTGGAAGCATACTTAGAAATCTATCCCCAGGTTCAGCCGGTACAATTTCGTAAAAATTATTTATCTGGAAGAAGTAGAAGAAGAAAAATATAAAGAAGGTATTTCCTAAGAAATAAGGAAATGATAACAAACAAAAATAAAGAAGCATTAAAAAGTTTAAACCAAAAGACAACCTACAATTTCATTAAGAACCTAGATAAAGGCAACCATTAGAAAAATCCTGAAGCTGATTCAAATGAAACAGACCAAAGAAACAATTATATCCCAACTTTGAAGGGAAGGGCAAATTTCTAGAAGGAACTGATGTCGCTTGGAAAGTTGCTTTATGAAATAGAATGAAATACTGTGATCAGAAAACAAATAGAAAGAAAGCTTCATAGATCTGTTCACAAGAACTCCAGAAGTCTAAGCACTGAGACGCTTGTCATATGTTTTTGAAATACAATTAGCCTCAATTGTTTTGCTATCTCATTTCCCCTTTAGCAAGCCTTGATACATAATATTATGGCACAGAAGTTTACATCATCAGATAGTAATAATCACAGTAAACAACAAAGTTAGTTATGCCAAACTTTTTAAAAGATTGCCAACTCATAATGGAAAAAAATGGCTATAGAGCCAAAAGAAAAAAAATACAAGCATATAGCATACATTCCAGCTAAGTAGGTCAATAGAGACTTGCATCAAAAGCATAACATGGTTGAATTTTTTGTTTAGCTTATAAAACGACCATGTCCTTTTCATAGAAAAAGTGCTACATCAGGAGGTAAAGGAAAGCACACATAGTGAAACTTTATGCAATTAGATGTTAATCAGTTAAATATGATGCATTACACTGATTTGTCAGAAGTGTTGATAAAACCACATGGCCAGTGATACAATTTCATTGAAATTTCCAAGTAAAAATTACTAGAAGAAGAAAAGAATAAACGAACCTGGTGCAACAGATTCTTATGTGTAAGCATAACACCTTTTGGATTTCCGGTGGTTCCACTAGTATAAACAAGTGTAGCAACATCGTTAGAGTTGATTGTTTGAAATACACAGTTTCTCCCTGTAATCAGCAGAATTAGTCAAGTACGTGGTATAAGCTTCTGCAACATCAGCGGTAAGTTTGTGTGCTACTATTATTCATCTTCAACCAGTGAAAGATACCAAATTTAGGCCATAAATTTTTTTGGTAACGTGCACCAAATTACTGATTTTCACAAATCTGTGGCCAGAAGATAAATAACCCAGAAATTCTTTTCTCTCAAAGAAATGAGAGTTAAACTTAACTTTATAAAGTATTTAGCATGAAGTTTCAAATTAATCTTAGCATTTATTGTCTAAGCTCATGCTACAGGGCCTGAGGAGGAAAACGTATTGATTTATAAAATAATGTGCAGGTCATCAAGAAATAGACTAAAGGGATCTCCCAGGAAGAACTGCCTTAGGAATCTAAGGAAATATATGATCAAAGTGATCACTTACTAGCATCACCAGAATCAAGCAAAGCACTACGGCTTTCTTGTCCCAACTCTATAATCTCCTCGTAAGTGAAAACAGGTATCTCCTTTTTATCAATTGTAAGGTATGATTTGTCTCCCCAGAGTAGAATGACAAATCTCAAAGTTGCATTGGAACAAAATGTTTCTCCAATTCGATTGAATAATTCAGGATTGTCGACTGCAAGGGCAACACTGTGGCAACCAAAACATATCAGCAGCTTTGTTGATTGAGACAAAATCAAATGTCCATGTAATAAAGGGAGTCAAAGTTGTAGAAGCCTTATACTATCAAGTTAAAAGTGCTCTCATATCTGTACAATTTCCAGCGAGTATATATGTAATTCAAAAGAATTAAAAATAAATGTGGTTTTAAATAGCAAGTCGTGGATGCCAGCATTGCCACTGCGACATTGGTGTAAAGACACATAATGCAAACATGACTGAAGAAAATGCAGTCCATAAACTATTACCAAAACCACAACTGAAGTAGCTGACACAACTCCACAATCTCCACTGTTTTTAGGTACTTTTTGATCATCTTGGTTTTGTTCATAATTTCGATCAAAGTTTTATTTTCTGTGAAAGTAGCTCAAATTACTTTTACACTCTATGGCCAATCTCCCAGAAGTTTAACCCATGTCCCAGCAGATTCAGTCCCTAAAATCTAAGTTTAATGTTTCTTGGTCTGGTTTTATAACCGAGTAACATAGTATTGAACTATATTTGGCATACAGCTTCAGTTTCAAGCAAACATTGAAACAATTAGATGTAAGAAATCAATTCTGTTTTGACTTTTGATACTTGAAATAGTAAAGGCACATTTTAGAAGAGAACTTCTTTGCCCACCTCTCAGAGTGATTGTATATATCCAACAGCTCATCAACTGATGATCTTGATCCCCTGACAACATTAATTGCACCCATGGCCATCATACCTACAGGAAACAACACAAGAAAGTAAATTTTATACTCAATACAGATGATATAGTTAGTCCCAATGGTATATCATGAACAAGGTAAATCAAGAATGTAAAAATGTCACCTAACTTCAAGATTAGATGGAGAAAACAAAGAGAAGCCATCCATGTCCTCTTTTAAAGAGATGCGCATGTTTGAAAATATTGAAAGATATGGCTAAACCAAGTACTGCAGTAATGATCGAAAATGATGAGATGAAGTTGAATTCAGGCAAAGGAGAACCAGAATCCCACAATCACAACCACACACATGAGCCCAAGGTTGGTAATATGATGTCTAGCATAAATCATACAAGAATAAGGAAATTTACTGCTGAATTTTAAAGAATTTGACCTGCTATTTACCTTGATCTGCAACAAGCCATCTACATGAATTATCAGCAAAAAGTGCAAGTTTCTCATCTGACTTTACTCCAATAACTCTCAGCCCTTCAGAAAAAGCTAAAATTTCCTGTTCCAACTACAATTTTCAAGAGGAAGGAAAAGGTTTAATTGGAAAATGCAGAGAAAACTTGAAGCCAACATACTATTCTGAATTAGGCAGCTATGCTAAATCTGGATTAAGAAATTATGTTATACATCAATCTTAAGAGTAATTAGAAATATGCAAATTTTTTAAAGTTTGTCTTGAGAGCATAAAGTCATATGTGGCCTTCAATATATGGTTTTTCAATATAAGCCTTTAAAAATGGCACAACCAACACATTCTCCCTTGATCCCATTGTGGTAATAACATGAGTGGAAAGAAGTATTAACTGAGTTGGTATGGTGCCAACAGTGGCAGTAGAAATAAAACAGAAAAACGTGGCAACAGAAAAATGTGGCTGCAGCAAAACCACATCCTAACAAAATGAGCAATGCAGTTGTTGGAGAGGCAATGGCGATCTATAATGACAATGCTAACATTTGTTACAGAGATTTTTCTTATTTGTAATTACAATCCAATACAAAACAGTGCAGCTATAATACCTGACAGGAGCATGAAATGTGTCACTAGAATTACAGGAACCATGTAAAACAGTTAGGTACTTATAGCGTCCAAGTGTAAAATGGTTAGAAGTAAATATCAATATTATTAAGATCCAAATTCTCCAACGTGAAAAGTGAAACACGCCCTATCAGCACTTCTAAGGAAAAGAAAACAAGGTGCTGCACCACAGCTAACAGATTTCTTTATAAACTTCATAGCAACAACCAAATAAAGAAAGAAATTTAATGAGTAATGCCAAACATGTGAACCGGAAGTTACCTGTTTATAAGTCATATTGGTTGGTGGGTTATGATATGGATCCACTAGTGCAACCTGATCACCATATTTCTCTGCTGACGACCTCCAAATATCCGGAACTGTCCTCCATTCATCAGAACCTAGGGCCCCGTTGCTTGAAAGTAGTGCACTTTCTAGGTAAGGAGGGCACCTTCTTATACTGGTTTCCAATGCCTATGAAAGAAAAAATGAAAAAAGGACATTATACTACTCCCAGTCATGTATCTTGGATAAACATGTGAACATTAACACAAAAGCAAACGTGAAGAACTTGGATGCCTTCCCACATTAAGAAAAAGCAATGGACAAGCATTCATGGCCTTTATGAAGTAAACTTTGGGAAAGATGAAAATTTTAGTTGTGTGATTTCACAATTTTGCTTTCAAAATATCAACCTACATCAAATATAGGACATTAATAAGCCTTGAGTGGAAATTTGAGACAACTCCAACGAATTAAAGATAAAAAGGCACATACATTCATAAACGCATTCACATTGTCTACTGGTATTGAAACATGAAAAAACACATCTGGGACCAGCTTTCGTAATGGGTTTGTGCAAGCTAGATAAATGATGCATTGACACCTAGGAAGCCAACCGAATCGCTCATAACTTCATCTAATTATGCGGCACCTAAAACTGAAAGCAGCAAAAACCCCACGTCACTATCGCAATAAATATAGAACATGTAAAACTTGAGAACCCAAACTTATTAATGTCTGCACTGCTCATGCTTTCTTTGGGGACCCTAGCAAGCTGTAGGGTCCTATCCTAGACCTTAACCTTTCAAAGAACCATTTATTCAGCGCAACGTAAAACAAAAAAAGATTAAAAAAGATAAGGACAGAGGTTCCTCTGTTTTCGTCAAAAATAGTAACTCATTTAAACAAAATTGTTCAATCAGATCATCAGCAACATATGTGATCTCCAGAAATTGTCCAAACTATTAACACTCAGGAAAACAAGAGCACCGCCAATATAAAAAAAAATAAGAAATCAACGAACTCAACAACGCAGAACCATCGCACAAAAGCATATTTCCACGCATAGCAACGTTACATTGACCAAGCAAGAACAAAGAGAGAAAAGAAATGGTAATTGAAGATAAACCTTGGATTCGCAACAAAGTCGAAACCGGCCAACAGAAGAGAGACGGTGACAGTGTGCAGACAAGACTGGACGGCGAGAGAAAGACGTTAAGTAAAGCGCACGTCTAGGGTCAAAAGTACCCAACAGAAAGTGCGTCGTGGAAGAAGCAACAGCCATGCTATTGGCAGAAACTGGGTGTGGCGGATTCAGCAAAGCTGCCGTAAGTATATCTTGTGATTCATATATATAAAGAATCAAGCAAGCAAAAGAAGGTCTACCGAGAGAGGAAGTGCAGAGAGGACAAAAAGAGTGAGTATACGAGTGATATAAAAGTAAATATGTAAGTTATTAGATTGGAGTTTTTATCCTAACGTGGACGTAGGTGGGAACGAGAGCGAAGAGGAAGACTACTTGTGAGTTATGTATAGTTTGTCAAAGAGCTGGAGCAGCTGAATCGAACCGACGAGGCCGTTCATTGGGACATGTGTCCATCGACGATAACGTTGATCTGCTTCATTCCCTGGAAGATATCAATTATAGCTTGTATTATTATTATTTTACTTTTCGGATTTTCCTTTAAATGCTTTTCAATTTTAAAATATTCAAAGATTATTGTTAATTTCTTTTTAAAATAAATTCAAACATTTTACAAGAGGAGTAAAGAATGAAATGAAACGATAATTAAGCATAATATTAAAAAAGTATTATTTAAAAAAGATTAAAAAAATTATAATATTATATTATATTATATTATTTAAATAAAAATTTATAATATAACATAATATAAATTTATTTATTATTTAAAGCTTCATTTTAAAATTTTAAAATTAAAAATTTTTTATTTTTATTATTTAAAATATAATATAATATAATATAATATTCTCCACTTATTTTTTATTCCACTATAAACCTTTTTATAAATAATATTTTATTTCATTATATTCAATATTGCTTCGACCGTATTTAAATTTATAAATAGTTGCCGTTAACTAGAAATGACCACCAATCAACGACTTGTGGGGCAGCCAACCATGAATCATCACCCCGTCCCCGTCCCCGTCCCCGGTCCTCACAGGTTGGTTTGTCCTTGAAATTGAATGCCATAGCAGAGCTATCCGGCACCACACCACTTCTTTGCACTTAAAAACTTCCATGTTGCTCTGTGTTTTTTGGCAAGTGCACTCGCCACAACTGTCGGGACTTATGCAAGCAAAGGGTGAGGTTAGGGATCAGAAATAATTATATAAAACAAAATTTTGAAAGAATTTAACATCAAAATAATATCTTTTTATTAAATTGTTCAAACTAAGTTTTAAGCCAACTTTCAACTAATGTTATAAAAACCATATTAAATTTAGAACCGAATTTAGTTTTAATATGGTATGGTATAATATCAAATAATATTTTGTTAACTTTTTTAAAGTGTAAAATTGTCTTTATATTTTATAAAATTACAAAATAGTCCCTCATTATATCGTGTTTCGTCATTTTTACTGTTACATCAAATTTGTCAAAAAAATCACAATAATATAAATTTGAAATAATAAATTTCTCTTTATTTTTATTAATGTTACTTTTCACATATTTTATATACAAATAATAATTATAGTTAATATAAGAAATTATCATTTAATTATCGTACATATATAAAACTAAGAATAATACAAAAATAACTTAAAATGTTACAATTTATATTGTATGGTAAAAAATAATTACGTCAAAAAATCATATATTAAGTATAATATAAGTCTATATCTCTATAAGCATTACAACAAGAGTTCAAGTCCATGCACCTATACATTGACTCCAAATTCAAATTGCAAACCTTTACATTTTCTTAACATCATTTCCGAATTAGTCCCATTCAGCAAATGTAAACAACAAAAGTGAACTTATAAACAAAATAAAGTGACGATTAATTTCAAACAAGTAATAAAAATGACGAAATATATACCTAAATTAAGTTTATCTCTTTAACAAATTGCAATAGGCATCCCAAAATTATTGCACACATCTATATATGTCTTTATTTGTGAGCTAAGGAGATCTGACATTATCTCATATGTAATATTTGTTATGATAGTTAATAGCTCTCGTATGAACTTCAGCTTCTTTTGTAAAATTTGATATAAAATAGACATTAGGATTCAAAAATATCCTAATAACAAATATTGAAGAGTAAAGTTGCATTTCCTATCTTTCATTAATGACTGCAAGATAAAGTATATACATAAAAGACTTGTTTTTTTATATTGGCTTTGATTACTTCCTTTGCCCTTTCCATGACATCATAAAAATAATTCATTATTACTTTCTCATCACTATTATCCAGACAAAATATTCTTACCAAAGGCTTACAAACTCGAATGATAAATTGACAATGGGAACAAAATTTATAATCTTCAAATATAATTTTGGAAATCTCCATTACAACATTAAACATGTTATACTAAGATGGAACATTCTTATCATTTATAAACATTTGTTTTAGCTTCTTCATTAAAACAGAATACTAATGTGATAAGAAATTAGTTTCAATTTTTGTAATGGTAATATGACACAAGTCCCTATCATTGGTAAAACCCTTCTCATTAAATTTAGAACTAATGCACGAATATAGATAAACTTGGTCACTTTTCTTACTTTTTGCATAAATTTGTCAATGATAGGAAAGTATTTAGGTTCTTTTATATTTTTCAATATCAAGTAAATGCAATTTACATTATAAGGAGTCTAATAAAAAGAAGCATAGCTGTTTTAGCTACTTTATAGGTAAAATCATTGTTTGAACTATATAATGTTTTCAAGTCCAACTTCATTCATAACTTCATAAAATATCTAAAACATAGTATCAACATTTTTAACAAGGTCAGATGTATCAATGAACAAAAAAACGTTGCCCTTTTAGCATAATAAACTAAAAAGTTGATAATAAGATAATGTCTTCTATTTGTCCAACTATCGTATGTAATTGGACACCCCTAAGTTGTCCAAGCTATTCTTCTTTCATCCCAATAACTTTTTATTTCATAAGCAAATATGCTTAAAAGATTACCTTTGTAATTATCAATTAAAGAAGTTTTATATTATGAACTTTAATAGAAAATAACATCCATCATATGCTAGTACTAATAAGTTTAAGCAATATTGAATGATATACCTGCATTGTACTACCATCTAGCTACTATCATGTCCACATTATGAGTTACTTCTTTAAATTGGAAGTAAGATTGTTTTTTTACTTAACCATAAAAAGCTAGTATAACTATCAATTTTAGCACTTAAAATTTGAAACTTTTCCTTACGTCACTTTATGGGGTGCTTGGTTAAGGGGTATGTGAATAAATCAATGGAAATAGAATGAATGGTAATAGTTGGTTAGTTATTATGATTGATTGAATTATTTTTTTTTATACCCAAGTTCTAGGTAATGGTCCATACCCTCTATGTGTAGGAGGAATGGGTTTGATTCTTACCAACACTAATAATTTTTTAATTTTTAATTAAATATAATTAATTAAAATATAATTAATTGATTGATTGATTGATTAAGATAAAATATAATTAATTAATTAAAATAATTAATCAAGATAAAATCTAATTAATTAATTAAAGTCTAACTAATTAAAATATAATTAATGAATGATTAATTAAAATCTAATTAATTAGTTAAAATCTAATTAAGATGTAATTAATTAATTAGTTAATTACAATGTAATTAATTAAAATATTATTCATTAATGACTTAAAATATAACATCATTTGTATTATCAAAGGAATGTAAATTATATTAAACTATATTACTTGATTTTACTATAGCAATGGAATGGTGAATATTATGATTGTGTCGATGAATTGCACAATGTTTTAGATAATGAAACTATATTTTGAGGATATTATGTGACTAATGATATGTTGATACAAGAAAATACTATAGTATTTTTTTTATTCGAGAGTTATTGGAAAGGAAAAACTACAATATATTTAATTTTAAACGTTCTATCATTATAATTAGGGTGCATAAATTAAAAATAATCATTTAAAATATATTTAAAATTTAATATAAAACAAAATTTTAATAAATTTTTATTTCTCAATATTTTTATTAAACCAACCACCATCAATAGTTATGGTAATCATTCCTTCATCTTAACCAACTATTATAATTATAATGATTATATCAATTCTCATTTCTTACTATATTCATTTACATTCTCATTCTTATTGCTCTTTATAAACCAAATTCCTCCTGTAGACTAGAAGTTAATTGGTCCATACATCTAGCTATCCTCTTTGGTCATGTGCGGCACTTTTTAACCCATAATGATTACCTTTTGTTTTCATTTTACTATCCTTTTCAACTTCTTGTTATTGTGTAATAGGCCTATACAATTGGCCCAGATTATCTTGTCTATAATTTAATTAAAGTATTTAAAATTTAAGAATAAAAGATAAGATTAAAATTAAGTATAAAATATTTAATTATATAAAGGATCTAAAATATTTTAGTCAAACTCTATATTTATAAGTTTTTAAATACATTTTTAAGTTTGGTCTTTATAATATGCATTAAATTTAATAAAAATAGTAAATTCATATTGTAATTCGTTACTTTTTAGAAGAAAATCATTTTAAAAAAATTATAAAGGAATTTATTGCATATAAGTAATATATTATTTTATTATTAAATTTAAATTCTTTTACTGTTTTACAATGAGTTGAACGTTGACTTCTATAAAAGAAACTGGCCGCTATTCGTCTTTAGCCATCTTATGTGTGGACTATGCTTAGGCTTTAGGCTTAGGCTTAGAGCTACGCTAGCTGTGTTGCAAACAACAAAGTACTATCTGCCCTTAGCCTTTGCTTAGACTATTTATATACTTGTTTCTAATACTTCATATTCAGAATTCCAATTTCTAAGCATCTAACTCAATAAGTAACTTCTAAGAAAAACAACCCCAGGGACTTGACAACAACAACCCCAGGGACTTGACAACAGCATCAATTTTGTCCAAGTAGTACAAAACTCTTTGGTTGAGGATTGTGCATATATATATATATATAAAACGAGGAAGATGGAGTCCCCAGGTCCCAACCACTGCAACCTATTCCCACCTTTAGTACATAATAATACAACTGTAGCCACCTGTCTAAACCATGAATTCATCTCCAAAAGCATCCTATGAGTGACAACGGGTCCCCACAACATGTGCGCTTAGCTAACACTTTTCAGGAGTTCTCATCCGGTGACATTGCTGACTTCTGGTTTCTAGCCCACCTAATTCACAACTATACATCACGATCCAACACAAACATAGAATCTCATTTCCAACTCATCATCCATTTTTATATTTGTTTGTTGCCCTGATTCTAAATAAAACAAGCAAATATTATTACTACATATGTAAAACGAGTAATACATAAATCAACTAAGAATATGAAGAATATATAATATTTCCACGCCAAGACAATATTACTGTATCAATCTATAAAACTTGGGTCATACAAATCAAAACAATGCCAACTATATATCGTCCCTTTCCCCTCCCCTCCCTCCTCATGTAACTCCACCATAAACAAATCAATCAGTTAGCTATATGAATCCAATAAACGCCAGATTCAACCCTCACAGTCCAGCTTTAGACCAATTAAGATCATGAAAGAAAAAAGAAACATACAACACCGATCAATACACTGGAACAGCGAACTTTCGTGATTAGGACTGATAATCCATCAACCTGAAAAACACAGAAATATTTACCTTTCCCCCCCTCTTCTCCTCCTTAAAATTTCAGGATATTCTACCCTTGCTATCGAGCATCATTTGAAGTGAATGTGTCGAATGGCTTTGGGGGAAGACTCGTGTGGCTCTGAGAATAGGATGTGCCATTAAACATCATGGAAGAACCCTCATCAGCTTGCCATCTTTGCAGAGCTTGAGGAAGGCTCATATGAAGGTCAATGCCATAATTATCTTCTTCTTCCTGGTTAGCAGGCCTCCATTGCTCAACAAGAGGGCCCAAAATATTTACAGCATGTCCCATGTCAGGTCTTTGATATGGTTCACGTGCGGTGCAATGCCCTGCTAGTTCGGCCACTCTATGAATGCTTTCTAAGGTCTCTTCATCGGGATCAAGAGTATCGTCAAGTGCTTTTGGGATGTTCTCCTTATTGATTAGGATCCTGCGGAACCAAGTGACAAGATGAGCTTTCTCATCCGGCACAGAGTCATCGAGGGCTTTTCTTCTAGTTAGCATCTCCATCAGAACGACTCCAAAGGCGTAAACATCTACCTTTGTCGTCACTCTTCCAGTAGCTGAAAACA
>JAOTAX010000001.1:18833434-18843453 GCA_025629825.1 Erythroxylum guanchezii
CATGAATTAAGAGTCAAAAAGTACATTAATAGCCATGAAAGTGTAGCCAATTTATATGATAAACTTGGGCTCAATCAGCAAGTAACGGAAGATCATGCCTCTTTTATTCATAACCTAGAGGTCCGAATGGGTTAGCTTTCTAGGGAATTTTGTAAGCAAAGTGTGGAAAATTGTCTACATAACATGAAAGTAAATTCAAAAAAGCAATGTAAGATTAACACATTTAGGAGTGGGAAAGAGTTAGGAGAACTAACAAATAGAACAACTGAAACCCACTTTGTAGAAAATCAAAAGAAACAGAAAAAAGGATGAAGAAAAGAATGAGGACCCTCCCAATGTTCCTCCCCCACCTTACCCATTAAGCATACCATTCGTGAAAATTGATGTGTTCGAATCTTTAAAAGAACAAAACGAAGAAGAATAGAGGATACAAGAATAGAGGATGAAGAAGAGACAGAAGTCTCTGTTTATAAAGTGCAAGAAGAATAGAAGAAGGGGGTGACTGAGGAAGGATACAAACAACTCACCCTCTTACAAAACAAACTATTGGATTCAATGAAAGATTCAGGGAGTTTATTTATTCCCTATTTTGTTGACAGTTTGTCACCCAAAAGGACATTACTAAGCTTATTAGGTTTCCTTAATTTGATAGATTATGTCCTTTTCATTATCTTACAATTTGTAGCTTACTCACAGGCTACAAAATTGATGTTAAACGAGAAGGGTGGAAGTAAGCCAATCATAATTGATCTAGGCTAAGCTTCTAAGGATGCAGGGTCAAGCTAATGACCTTAAATTAGCACATTTAGTAGTTAAATTTAAATTGTTGCATAGTTAGAATTGTTTTAAATTCCAAAAATAAGTTCTTAATGATTTGGAATGGTTTAGATTGCTAACTCTCTTACTTTTTTTTAAGCAATTATAACATAGGGCAACAATCTCGGGTGTCAAACGCATTTGTTGTTAGACACCGACATCATCACCACCTCAATCACTATGACGAGTTCTTATGCTCTAACCTTTGTCTTCTCATTTTAG
Source organism: Erythroxylum guanchezii (assembly GCA_025629825.1). Lineage (NCBI taxonomy): Eukaryota > Viridiplantae > Streptophyta > Magnoliopsida > Malpighiales > Erythroxylaceae > Erythroxylum > Erythroxylum guanchezii. The sequence goes on from JAOTAX010000001.1 coordinate 18,834,473, forward strand.
TTTTTTATGATTTTCTTATCATGTTGTTTTATTCCCACCTTATTTGTTGACTCTTCTTGCGTGTTCTCCTCACATTAAGGAAATGTGTTGTTCAAGTGTGGGGAGGTGTGTGCATTGTTATTTTTATGTTAATTGTGAATGGGTTGTCTACTTGTATGTTTTTTATTTTGCATGTGAATTTTGCATATTGTATGATAGTTTGTTTAGGGTACATGACGTGAATTGTGTCAATGTGTCAATGGCTTGAACTTAATGGGATATAATTAGCTTTGAACATAGTCTTTTAGGTTACAAAGATTTATTAGCTTGTAAAATTAGTGACTTAGGTCACTTTAGCTAAATATGAAGCTTAATTAGGATAAAGTGTTAGTTTATTCACCCTAGGAATTTGCCACATTCATTTATAATTTTAGGCCAATCGAATAAGTAGCATTGCTAGTATATTTTCATGAGAATGACTAGAAAAAAACAATAAAGTAGGTAATGTGTTTAAAATGTGTTTAAAAAATTATAAATTTTAATTAAATAACTATTTCGCTGGCCTTTGGGCTATGAATACAGCTAGTAGTCAGTTGAGAATGTGATGTAGCTAAGTAACTGGATCAACATTCATCACAAATGTTTGCCCCCGCGTAAAAAGGCTAGGTTCATGTTCATAAAAAGTAACAAAAAGAATGTTTGTCAAATAAAAACCTACCAAACTTGTGAGTAGCTTGACTATTTCATGAAAACTTACTTAGGAATTATTACAAGTTTGATTGACCAAATAATTATCAGTATGTGTGGACAAATGATAGGAATGAGTAAACTTGACATCTAGGTCTTGATTAATATGAATATTTAGTCCATAGTACATAAACACATATTTTGCAAGCTAATATGTTAGAATAACTTAAAGGATTGTGTTTAGAGTTAAATTTGTTTCATGAAGTTTGATGTCATTGCCTCATTATTGCATTTGTGTTTATGTTGTATTTACTTGTTTTACTTGGCTTAGCTTGTTTTGTTTTGTTTGTTGTTTTGATTGCTTGAAGACAAACAAACGTTTAAGTGTGGGGATGTTAATTGTTGTAGATTGTATCGAGTTTTTTGTGGGTAGTTTAGTTTGTATTTATTTGTTAATTTGATTGTTTAGTGTGTGTTTAGGTTAGGATTGTGTTAGTTAGTATATATTTGTGTTTTAAGCATTTTGTGGGTTAGAGTATGCTTTTAAGCTTCAATTTTAAATATTTCAGGTGCCTTGATGAGTTTAATAGTGTTTCAACGCAAGTATTGAAGAACGGAGAAGATTCCTGACTTAAGTTTTCGAGGGACTTTTTGGACCTTTTAGACCCCCAAAAAAGCCCTAGGGTTGACCAAATTAGAAAAGCCTGTAAAAGGCATTATGATGAAACCTTAAAGGAGCCTCCATTTGCTATATTTGAAAAACCTAGAAGAAAGAAGAGAGAAGAGGAAGAAGAGGAGAGAGAGGAGTGGGCTGCTACAACTGCTACATTCCTGAGCCATCCTGATCCTTTCAAAGTGACATTTCCATTACATCTTGTTATTATTTTCTTTGAACGTATACGATGAATATGATGACGATGATGGGTTTAGATTGGATGATGTTCTAAACTCTTTAGGGATTTTGAATTGATTAAATGTTAATCTAGTTATCTTTTGCGTTGATTGATTGGGTGTTGTGATTGATTACGGTGCTTACATGTTTTGGTAACAAACTAAGAGGGTGAACAGAATAAAAATGATTGGATTAATAAGAGTTAAGTGACTCGATAGACCACGCAATTAATCAAATCGGTAATTTGTATGAAGAGAGATCCCATGTGAGGATCCAGTTGTTAATTAGAACACTTAAGAACTAATTAGGTTGTGGGCTGATCGTTAATTGAGAGATTACATTTTTAGTTACTCGACTTAATTAAGGATTATCAATTAGGGCTTAGTAATTATAAATCGAGAGAGAGTAATTTACCCCTCGATAGTCTAGAACTGACACCATATTAACATATAAGTGACTAGATTAGCATTGATGATGTGACAAATCCCCCTCCTTTATAATCAGTCAATTCTTCTTGGTTAATTGTCAATTATCAAATTGGTGGTGCTCAATTTAATTTCCTTGCTTAATATATAATTCTTGTTTGTATCACTCCATATTCTCGTATTTACTTTTCTGTTAAGTTTTTCTTTTCATTTTAATTATCCTTTATGATTTAGACAACTTAGAATTCAATTAGTTCACCAACTCCTCGAGGGATCGACACCTCTTATACAACGCTCGCGACCTGTGTGCTTGCGGTATTTTGAGGGTTTTAAATGGATTAAAACTGCTCAATAATAGACCTTTATTTTCATCCATTAATGCCTAGGCAAAGCTCCAATGGAAGAATATAGGGCTCTAGAAGGTGTTATGGAATGATGACAACTAGTTCATGTTTAAGTTTTATTCCTCTAAAGCTACCCATAATATCCTAGAAAATGGAAAATGGCATTTTAACACCAAGCTAATGTAGTTTAGTCCTGAAAACTAGGGATTAAACTTCCAACTCTCAAACAAAATCAAGTTCCTAGTAGGTGAATATTTATAATATACCACTTAAGTACTGGATATCTAGTTGACTAAGCCATCTAGCCAACCACATAGGCAAACCACTTTGCCTAGACAAGTCCGTTGCCACAATGAGTAGGATCAAGTATGCAAGAGTTTGTATGCTCACTGACAACCAGCTACTTGAGACTATACCTCTATTAAGGTTGGATGAAGTAGATAATTTCTTTAAAGACTCTATGCATGTCACCTACAATTAGAGACCAACTCAAGATGTCTCTAAACAGAAGTGGAAGCCTATAGGGAGGATATTCAGGATTATAACTCACTCTAAACTCATCTAAAATGAAAGACAGTTAATGAAGTTACTGCAGAAGGAGTACAACATCCAAGTGAGCACCAATCCTATCAATAACAAAGAGGCACTAAAGTAATGCCAAGATATCAGCAAAGCTACTGCATAATAAGAAAGTGGGGTCAAAAAGAATAATTAGGTAATTACAGTAATAATTATGCATTATGAATGAGACTTAATTGAAGCAAATGGGGTAGCCAACAAAGAAATGAGTGTTACAATCATTACGCAAGGAAAATTAACTAGTGAGTTAGAAAGGAAAATTGATGAACCACAAGAAACTAATCAAAAAATGAAGGAGAATGAATTGGTGTTTAGGAGAATGGTTAAAAGGTACATAATGGTAGTAGCAACTTGGGTATTCAATCAAAAGAGAATTTTAAAAGCTTGATAAGGAAGGGATCTATGAGGAAGGAGAAAATAAAATTAAAAGATATATGAATATTTTGGCATGGAATACAATAGGGCTTAATAATCCTAATAAGCAGTAAATGTCATCGAATATTATGAATGAACAAAAGCCTTTCATCATAAGGTACTTTGAAACAAAAGTCAAAGAAAATAAATGTAATATTCTTAGTTTGGTAAGAAAAAAATGGCCTATCATTTCCAAGCACTACAATGTCAAAATCATCATTTTATATGATCCTTAGGTGGTGGAAGTTATAATATTGGAGAAAGAAGAGTAGCTAATAAACTTCTTAATCAAAGTCAAAAACCACACAACAAGGTTCTTTTTTTTTTCCCTTTGTTTATGCTTTTAACTTTGCTTTTCAAAGGACTTCCCTATAGAACAAAAAAAAAAAGAACGTTTATAGGTGATCCCTGGTTAATAGTGGGAGACTTTAATTAGATAATGAAAGTAATAGGATTTGAAGGCAATGTAATCCAAAAACCACTCAAATGAGCTTTTGGAATGCTGCAATAGTGCTCAAATTATAGACCTTAAGATGGAAGTTCTATGCTACATCTAGAATGAAAAATAAGAAGGGAGACTCTACCTGAGGAAAAAACTTGATAGAGCTCTGGTAAATAGTTATTGGTTACACACTTTCAATGAAAGCAAAGCCAACTTCCACAATCAATTGCTTTCGGATCACATATCAATTTTGGTGCAGAATATGTTCAATACTCATATTAGGAAATCTCCCTTTAGGTTTAACAATTTTCCACTTCAAGTAGAAGGCTTTAAGGCAGCCTTAATCAGAGGAATTTAGACTCATCTAAGAGGAAACAAATTGTGCATGTGTATGAAGAAGCTTCAAACTATTAAAGAAAAATTAAAAAAGATGGGTTGCAGAAAGGAACCCCAAGAAGTTATCGATGAGATCAAGAGGAAATTATAGGAAATTCAAGTATATCTCTATGCAGACCCTCAAAATTAGAGGTAATTCAAGAAGATCTCTATATGGACACTCAATAAAGAGAATATAGCTATGATGCCCTACGATCTCATGAAAAAAATTATATCTTTTTTATCAAACAAAGATCAAGTGTATTGTGGATAACCAATAGAGATAGGAACACCTAATTTTTCTACAAGTGGATATAATCTAGAAGGAACTTCAACATAATTACATCCTTAAATATAGAAGATGGAAAAATATCGATTACAAATAAGGAGCTCCACCTTAAGACTCATAGGTTTTTGACAAGACATGTTGCTTAAACACAAAAGCTCACTCATCAATAGATGTGCTTAAATCCTTCATAAAGGATAAAGTATCAGCCAACATACTGGATTACTTTGTGAAACAATTTAATTTACGTAAGATTGAAAAGATCTTGTTCTCTTTAAACCTCAACAAGGCTTCAGGACAGGATGGGATCAATGCATTGTTCTTTTAGAGAATATAACTATAAGAAGACCTACCAGCAACGATTTCAATCCTCTGCAAGGCAAAATCAAGCTTAGAATATTAATAATACATATGACATTATGAGTCTCACATACCAAGCGTAGTATTACTAAATTGATTTAAAATGCTAACATAGTCACCTCATAGATGTTAAGTCAACATCATAGTGATAAGTTATGTCCATGCAACATTTACGGCCTAATATCATGCATGTCACTATATGTTGATTTGATCTCATATATGCATACCATGTTGTTAATATGGTATGTCATGTTTGTATTAAAAAGACTTGATTAAGAAAATTACTAACATTGGATAACTTAATTGAAAAATAATAATAATAGAGGTAGCCAACTAAGAAATTGAGTACAATATGAGGATAGAAAATGTAGGGGGTGTTTGTTTTCTTTTTTTTTCCCCCCTGTTTCTTGTTATGGTTTTTATAAAAAATGAAACTTCATCTTAAAACACGTTTGGTTCATTATTGTTCTATTATACTGTTTTCAAAAATAAAAAACTACAATTGTTTCTCGAAAATAGAAAAAATATGTTTCCCTAATATTTCACAACAGGTTTTTGCGTATTCTAAAACAGCTTTTTCACAAAAACAATTTTTCTCTCTGCGTTGACTTCAGCTTCTTCAGGGCCTTGCTACAATTTTTCTGGCGATTTCCCCAGGTTTGTGTTTCTCTCTGTTGCTTATTACTGTACTATATCTCTATTATTCTGTTTCTATGATTTCTCCACATATTTGTTGTTTGTGTGTGCTTTCGCATCTGCTTGTTATTCGTTTTATTTGTTTCTACGATTTTTTCACATATCTGTGATGTTACTTACATTTTTGGCCTTTAGAAGATCGTCGTCTTTATAGAATACAGCATGAAGGAATGAAAGCATTTATTTTTAATTATGCTACAGTACCCATGCATGTTACTGTAGCATTACTTGTTATTCATTGTTTCTATGATTTGTTTGGTTGCTTTGCTTGTGTGTGTTTTCGTACCGCTGCTATTTCTGACGGTAGTCGAAGAAGAGTAAGTGTAGCATTGTTGTTGGCCGAGCCTCAACGGCAGTGAAGATCCTTTTTTTTTTACACCTCTACCTCTCTCTGCTCTTCCTACCTTCCCCCTTGCATTCTTGACTTTTGCTTTTGTGGGTTTTGTCCACCCAGTTAAGGATGGTTTCTTCGTTCACTGTCAAGTTTGTTGTGTTTTTTGGGAATAAAATTAATAAGATTTCAAGGAAATTATGCTCTTTCCTATGGATCTACTGGCTATCAGCTTGTTGGGAGTTTACCAAGTTGTGATTCGATGATTGACCGTTTACTATATTGGTATTTTGTCTGGACAATATGAGGAATCAAAAGATATCTTGGTTCTCTCGTTTTCATTCATTTATAGAGAAAAAAAAGCAAAGAAGATAACTTTGGCGGCGATGATGGGTGATGAGAGAGAAAAAGCGCAGAAGTGAAGAGAATGGCTACAGCGGCATACGATTATGAGAACGACGCGCGTTGGGCAGAGTACTGGTCTAACATCCGCATCCCTCCTCACATGGCCTCTCGCTTTGAAGTCGTCGACCACTTCAAGCGCAAGTTCTATCAACGCTACGTCGTTCATATTGATCCCCATTCCATACTCACACCCTCAATTTGCATGGACTTTTGGATTGGGAACTGTTATTTCCTATTTGTGTTTTTTCTAAGTTCAACAGTATATGTTGCATGGTGTGTTGAGTTCTTCAAGATGAGTGATGTGTGCATGGCGAGTTCTTCAAGATGAGTGTTGTGTGCATGGAGTGTTCAACATTATTTATGCAACAGATACTGTTGAAATCCTTATGGCACTTTGTTTTATGTTTTTAACTTTTTATCTTATCTTAAGCAGTCCTTGTGTTCTACTTGTCTACTTTATACATCGACCTAAAATCTATATCTTTCCTACTATAATCTTATTATTGCACCCGTGTCCATGCCCGCTTATGACACATTAGCACTATTGATTATTGGATATGATAGCCAAAAGGTGTTACCTGTGTACTTGTTACACTTGATAACATTCAGACGTGTTTCATTTTTCTTCACGTAATAGCTATTGCAAGGCCCTAATATATTCGCATACGCCACCACATTGTCTGCTAGAGCCACCACCGACTAGTCCATAACTAGGAGACGTGTCTTCTTGCTCAATCAGAAACCCTTCTAGAGACTAACTATCAACTATTCTATCTCCAGCACGTCTAGTTGTCAGTGACAACTCCTCCCTTAGTCACATCGTCACCTTATTGCTCCAGCCCACAGCCATCACGATAAATAGAAAACATAATACAAAGACCAAACCAAACTGTTATCCTCTGACAACATTCGTAAGCATAACATGCATAACACCATCAACTCTCAAACTTCGATTGTGGCAGCTCCAAATTTTAAGGAGGCTTTCACTGTTTCTATCTTATGTCAACTTTGTCTTTGGTTTTGCTAGTCTGGCTGATGTTTCTCTGGATAATTATTTGTATTATCCCTGGGTGGTGTTTGTACTTTCATGTGACTATGGTCCAAAATTATGAGTTGTGGAAAAAAAATAGTCGTCACGTTATTGGGTTGAGAGCTGATCATTTCCATGCATGAAATCTCACGCAATAGCTATTATTACAAAAGTGAAGCCTACTCTTCACATCATTTAATGTGGTAGAGGCTTTATCAAAAGTGAAGCCTAGTCTTTATGTCATAGTTAAGCCTAGTCTTCACTTTATTTGTCTTCACGTAATAGTTATTGTTTAAGTGTGGAGAACCGAAACATTAAATGCATTTGAACGTGAGTTCTTCACGTCATTTATTGTGAATCTTATTCTTGTCTTCACGTAATAATGTCATTTATTATAAAGCCTATTCTTGTCTTCTCGTTGCTTATTGTTGCTTATAACTGTGGGGAACTAAAACATTAAATGCATTTGTACATTAGTTGAATTTGATATATATGTAGCCATACTTACTTAAATGCATTTGCTTGTGAATCCTGTTGAAGTGGCTTATTACTTTAAGCTAAAGCTGAAATAAAGGAATGTGCAAATTATTTACTGTAGTAGTTTTGCTACCAGGTTTTCACATATAGTGAAAATTTTATGTACAAGTTTAGACACCAAATATTTTTTAGTATTTATTATGATTGTCATATGTTTATTTTAAACTATATTTAGCATTTAATACTTTGTAAAAATTATTGTGATTGATGTCACTTATATGTTATTACATTTAGTGATGGAAGGCTTAAACAATATGAATGATTACAATGATTGTATGGAAGTAAATGAAAAAGATGGGGTATGGAATGATACTATAGAGATGTATTTAATCTCCTTGATGGTTGAAGAAGTGAAGAAGGGAAATCGAACGACTACTACCTTTTCCAAATTTGGTTGGAAGAAAATTAAAGCAGAGCTTCAAACAAAATTCAATAAGGAGTATGCTGATATTCAATTGAAGAATAAGTATAGTGGATTAAGGACCAGATTGAAGAATTTCAAGAACTTACTCAAAGAAACAGGAATTGGTTACAACTCTTTTACTGGTGAAGTTAATGCTACAAATGAATGTTGGGAAAATCTATTTAAGGTAAAATATGTTTTTTGATTTATTAATATATCATATTATATAATATTCATTCTCATTTATCTTTTCATTATAAGTACATAAAATGGCTCACATATTTAAGAAAAAATGATGTAAGGAATTTTTAAACTTGTGTCATATTTTTGTAGATACTATTGCAACTAGTGTGCATGCACATCCATCAACTAAATCTCCATCGAATAGTACAGAAGAGGAATATGAAAATGATATTGATGAAGATTACTCGTATATTGGAAAAGAAGATCAAGATAAAAGTTCTCCGTCTAAGAGAAAAAACTCTCCTAAGGACAAGAAGGCAAAGAAGACACGTTCTAATATTGTAGAAGAAGCCTTACTTATACTTAGTGAACAATCAAAAAGGAAGAATGATTTACTTGAGAAAATATTGAGTGAAACATCATCCACTGCAGAGAATAGATCTCAAGAGTTTAGCATAATGATGAATGTCTAAATTATTTAGATAAACTGGGTGTTGACGGTATGCAATATGGAAAAACTGTGACGGCTTTACATAATTCTCCACTTTATAGGGATATTTTTTTGAAGATGACACAAACAAGGAAGCTGGATTGGATTATGCCGCTTTAGTTA
>JAOTAX010000001.1:18861043-18878062 GCA_025629825.1 Erythroxylum guanchezii
ATCAAAATCAAAAACAATTAGATGACATTCAAAATCAAATTACAGACCTCTCTATTTATGTCAAAAATACATTATGAGTACCTTAACACAACAAGTTGCTGACCTTAGCATCCAACAGAAATAGATAGAAGAAAAAATTGATCAATTTCTACACACTCAAACCGAGATTTTACAATATTTAGAACAATTAATTGAACAAATAAAGCAGCTTCCACCAAGTGACCCCAGAGTGTGGGCTTATAAGATTTGATAACGCCCTACCTTCAACTCGAGTTTTGGGTAGCAGAGTGGTATCAAAGCTAGTAATTACTACCAAACTATGGACAATATAGATAAATATGTTCAACGAATAGGTGAAGGAATATACTTAACTGAATTACACGAATCTAATAATAAATTAATCATTCTTAAAAAGCTTTTAGATGATTATATCCAAATTTGTCATGAAGATATAAAGGAAAGTCCTTATCAAGAATGTATTTCAGAAAGTCATCGAAAAATAGAATTATATATTCATATTATTGAAAAATTAAATGAATGGATACAAAAAAGATAAAAACTAAATGGAAGAAGTAGATCATTGTCCTCATTGTGAATTATTACTCCAATGTAAAAATGAAACTCAACAACTAGTAAATCAATATCGAATAGAAACTCAAAATTCTGCATTTCGACTTATAAATTATTTGACTACAAATACTTTTCACAATTTAGAAGAAATTGAAAACTTACAATCTCATCTCAATGCCACTCAAAATCTTTATCACTATGTACCAGATGAATTAGAATCTGCTACATATATGTACCAAATTCATTTAATAAGAAAACATGGATAATATAGATCTATCTGATCATGAACCTTTAGAAGATGTAGAACGAAATATTCAACAACAATTAGCTGAAATAACCTCTTTAATACAAAAATTAAAACTTACTTCTACTGAACAATTATATACAACTATTAACGATAAAAATAAAGAAAAATCTGATATAAAAATAGAAAATGAAAATGATAAAATTATATACAGATGGGAATCTGATCAAGACGTATATATCGATAGACCTGAAAGTAGTACATCTAGAGATATAAAAATGAAAGATAAGATTATCGGAGATAAAAGAAAGAAAGACTTTCAACCAACTAATTATTGATGGACTGAAGATAATAAAGATTTTCTTAGTCAACAAGGATACTACTATAAAGGATCAAAAGTACGTAAATACCGTCAGAATATAAACCTAAACATATTACTTTAGGAGCAGTAGGAATACTAAACTTAGATTGTACTACCAATGCTGAAGAATTGATTTTTGAATGGGTTAATAAAATGCAACTATTATTACAAATAGAAAAACCTTTTGGAGATACACATAATAAAGAAACATTATGGAATTTTACCGTTTACAAAACTTCAGGCATAGTACAAAGATTCCTTCAAGAAAATGAACAAGCTTTACATAATACACCTCATTTGCAAGCAGCCACAACTAATGTCGACACTTTTCATGTTATTTCTAGTGAAATCTATAAAGAATTCTTAGGAAAAAATATAATATTTCATAAAGAAAAAGTAGCTCAAGCAAAACGTTTACTAGCATTAAGACATTTAAACAACATACGAATTTGCGATATATGTTATTTAGAAAATTATATTTGTGAATATACTAAATATTATTATTAGTTATCAATAATTGAACAAGAAATGTATATACACATTTTTATTCAAAAACTACCTTATCCTATGAATCTAAAAGCTCAACAAAAATTTCAAGAACAAACAGATAACCATACAATTGCCAATAATTTAGGTGGAGCAATAGCAATTACTCTAATCTTATTAGCAGAACAATGTTTAAAAACACAATTAAAGAAAACTTTAAAACATCAAAATATACAACCTTGTTGTGCATTGTGAGCCAATTAAAAATTTTAAACGATATCGAAAAGGAAAACCCTACTATCATTCCAGATATAAATGGAAAAAATATCCATCAATACAATTTCGAAAAAGACCCTTTAAATCTTTCAATAAACCATATCGAATTTTTTTTAGAAAATATAAATATAGAAAATATAAACCTAAACAAAAGGATTGTCCACAACAAAAGAAAAATTGTAAATGTTGGATTTGTCAGGAAGAAGGTCATTACACAAATTAATGTCCAAAGAAAATTGAGAAAAATATAATAATAAGGTCCATATTTTATATTCAGCTTATCAAAATCAATTAGAACCAATTGAATCCGAATATAGTACTGATTCTACTATTTCCTCAATCTATTATTACGAATCTGATCTACAAAACAACTCAGAATCAACAACTGAATCCCAATACAACTTTTATACAAGTAGTGATTCAGAATAAAAAAGTAAATTCTTATATAGACACAGGAGCAACTATTTGTATTGCTTCTAAACCATTACTTACCTCTTGGAAGAAACTTGAAAAACCTTTAAAAATTAAAATAGCAGATCGAAGTTTTAAATTTATTTGGTATGTAAGTTATTATAATAATATACTAATTGAGAATTTTACTTTCTCTATACCTTCAATATATCAACAAGAATCAGGATTACCTTTAATTATAGGAAATAATTTTCTTAAATTATATAATCCCTTTTGCCAATATTTGCATTATATTACATTAAAAACCCCTTTTATTAAATCTCTTAATCAAAAGTCAATAATTTTGAAAATTCCTATTTATCATACTACTTATTATCAACAGCTTAAAATTATTTCTACAAAACTAGATGTTTTACAATTCTATCTTCTCAACAATATATCTCTTCAATTAGAAATCGAAACATTACTTAATGAAGTTTGTAGTGAAAATCCCCTAGATCCTATTAAAAATCAGAATAAAGAACTCATCGAAATCCATCTTAAGGACCCTACACAAGAAATTAATATACGAAATAATATTCCTTATACTCAGCAAGATGTTAAAGAATTTATAAGTGAATGTATTGAACTCTTAGAAAAAGGATTAATTAGCCCTAGTACAAGTAAACATTCAGCATCAGCTTTTTATGCAAATAACTCAGCTGAACAAAAGAGAGGAAAAAGGCGTATGGTTATAAATTATAAAAAATTAAATGAAGCAACCATAGGAGATGCTTATAAATTGCCAAGAAAAGACAATATTATTAATAAACTTAAAGGACATACTTGGTTTACTACATTAGATGCCAAATCTGGTTACTGGCAACTTAGACTACATGAAAATACCAAAGAATTAACAGCATTTACCTGTCCCCCACAAAAACATTATCAATGGAATGTTTTACTATTTGGATTAAAGCAAGCTCCTAGTATTTATCAACGATTTATAGATAGAAATTTAGAAGGATTAGAAGAATTTACATTTGTGTATGTAGATGATATCATTATTTTTTCTAATCAAGATAAAGATGATCATTTAAAAAAGGTAAGAATTGTATTACATAGATGTAAAGACAAAGGATTAATCTTAAGTAAAAAGAAAGCTAGAATATCTTAACAAACGATTGAATATTTAGGATTAGAATTCCATCAAGGATATTTAAAATTACAACCTAACATACTTAAAAAATTACAATTATTTCCAGATCAATTCACAAATAAAACCCAAGTACAACAGTTTCTTGGATTATTAAACTATATATCTGATTAAGGACTTCTCAAAGAATTAGCCAAAGAGAGAAGAATTCTACAATTAAAATGCAGCACGAAGTATCAATGGAACTGGAATCCAGAAGACACTCTAGCAGTTCAACGACTCAAGGAGATTTGTAAACGATTACCAACTCTTTATAATTATCTTCCTAACGATAAATTATTAGTACAAATAGATGCTAGTATAGATACATAGGCAGGATGCCTTTTGGCACAACCACCCAAAAGTAAGAAGTATCAACTTTGCAAGTATATAAATGGGACGTTCAATCCCACTGAAATGAAGTATACAACTCACGAGAAGGAAACATTAGCCTGTCTCAAAGCTTTGAGAAAATGACGGATAGATCTATTACCGGTTGAATTTACAATTCAAACGGATTCGAAGTATTTAAGTGGATTTATCAAGTATACAATTAGATCAAATTACAACCAAGGTCGTCTCATCAGATGGCAATTGGAATTGAATCAATATACATTTTCAATTCAGTATATCAAAACTACTAACAATTTTCTTGCAGATATACTTCCTCGAGAATGGAAATAGTGATTAAACAACTGAAGGACGCATTAACCCTCAAGGAATTAGAATTGGTGGATCTACAATATAAAACTGGCCTTGTTACCAAAGAAATCAACCGCCTTAAAACTACTATTACTCTTCTTGAAAAACAAGAAAAACCAGACACTCCAGAAAACACTTCATCCATTACCCAACAAGCCTCTTCCTCAAGTAGTTAACCAGCTAGACCCAAAACTCCATTAGAAATATTCCCTAAACCAACCGTATCACAGCAGCAGTAAGAACAACAAGAGTCAAAAGTCCATGTTATCTACAATGGACCACGAGTAGGTATCTATGAACAGCGGGCTAAAGCCGCAATACATATCACTGGAAAAAGCAGTATTATACACAAGAGTTTTGCAACCAGAGCTAAAGAATTGATTTTTGAATGGGTTAATAAAATGCAACTATTATTGCAAATAGAAAAACCTTTTGGAGATACACATAGTAAAGAAACATTATGGAATTTTACCATTTACAAAACTCGAGTTGAAGGTAGGGCATTATTAAATCTTATAAGCCCACCACGTTTCTGCGGTAGCGCACGCTTCTGAGGCTGAACTACCAGCCCCAGTACTGTTGGAACGCATGATGGTTTTTACTGTGATTCGAACACAAGACGTGGGAGTCACCTGTATTAATTCCTACAGAAAGAAAATAATTAATTCGAGTTTCATTATATTGTATATGTTCTAGATATCTAGTTATTATTTTGTATCATAATAATTTGTTCATCTAAATTAGTACACATGGGACAGCTCATTAAAATTGTTCGATTATAATATCGTCATCTGAATCTTCTTCTTCTTCAAAGATCAGATATTGAATATTAGTATTTAGGTTAAATATTTTTCGCCATAAAAAATCTAAATTTAATTCTATATAATCCATACTAGTGTAAAAATAATGATCTTCTAAATCAAGAGGATGAATAAATATAAGGCCAAGATAAAGAAATAATAATAATGGTTGCAGATAAAATAAACAAAAGAAATAATGCAAATAGGCAATGAAATAATATAAACAATAATTTAAGAACTGATCAATGTCAATTTTCATGATTTAATCAATTAAATATTGAATTTGATCTAAAACTTCTTCTTTATCAAGTTTTACTGATTGATATATATAGTCAGTTTGCCCTAATAGCAGACTTGCTTCATTTAAAAGTTCTTGATTTTCATTTTGCTTTGCTAAAGCAACAAGCTCTTGATAAAAAATTTTATATTTTAATTGCTCTTGTTCTATTTCTTGATAAAGTCTAAGTAATTGTTTTAAATGACATTTAAGTTCAAAATACATATTATTAATCAATAAGAGACTGAATTAAAGATACATAATATGCTCTAAGTTGGTACAAATCAGTGCGTAATTCTTTGACTAATGTAATAAGTTGCTCCGTATCCTTCATAATTTGAAGTGCTGCTTTCTTGATCGCTTGGGCTTGTTCGTATAGTGGATGATCTTCTGGTTTCTCAAAGGTGGGATATATGTAGGTACCATGAGCTTGCTTGTTTCGAGTAATATATTTAATAAGTAAACATTCTAATTCTTCATCTCTAGTATAGGTGAAATTGATTTGAGCTTTAAGAAATCGTTTTCTTTCAAAATAACTTGTCATAATGAAGAGAGTAAACTGTAATAAAAATTATTGATGTTAAGGTTAATACGTAATGATTATTGCATAACTATTTCATGTGATAAAACACTAATTAACAACTGGAAACTTATACCTATTAATACACTTAAATGCCAACCAAAGGTGAATTGCGAATAGAGGTTTGAGCAAACAGATTGTTTATTTAGTATCTTATGTTTTGAGAACTCAAGAGAGCTTACATTTATAGCTAGGAAAAGAACGAAAGGCCAAAATAATAGAGGCCGACAAACTTGACAGAAAGAAAAAGCATAAAGAAAAAGTAAGAAAAAGCTAAAGTAAGGCTACAGTAAGATGCCTTAATAATGTATAACTTTTTTATAAAGTTGGGGTCCTAGATGACCTACATGCTTGTCGATTCTCTTTTGTCTTCTCCTTCTTTTTCCTTATTCCTCAATTATTATAGTCGTGTCATCCAGGGAATCGTCCTTTTCTTGTGATTGAGGTCCTGTAGTTGATGTAGTGGGACATAGAGTACATCTGCGTGCTGCATAGTCTCGAAGTTGGTGACAAATGACATATTTCCATGCTTCTAATAATGGAGTAAAAATGTCGTCCATGTGAGTAAAAGGCTGTGTAAATGTTTGAATGATCTGAACTGCTTCAGGACTGATCAGTGTTTTGTAAGCTGAGAGCATAATCATCTATGGTCCTTTATAATTGATCTTGAGCATTGAATCATTTGTAATTTTGTTGCATTGATTAAATACTCCCTCCAAACAATTGAGATTGAGCTAGTTGATAGTATCCCAATGAAATTCGTATTTTGGTGGTTCGTCTACTGGTAGATAAATCCCGTTGCTTACTCCCATTTGTAAGTAGGCGATGCGGTGTACTTTGATAGCTGCTTGAGTACTGGTTTCTGCTTCAGCAAAGATGGGATAGCTACTATAGACTTTGATGAATATTTCTCGATTCTTAGCAAATCTATCCTTGTAATTTTTAACTGCACTGATGAATCCACCGGAAAATTTTGATAATAATTATAAATCCTGAATGTAGATTGTATCAATTAATCCACTCTGAAATAATAAATAAGTTGTTAGTGCATCTGCTCCTGGAAAGATAATTGCTTTAGGTCCAAATCTTTTTCGATTCTGTGGATAATACCGATGATGTTTCATTTCTGTTGTCCATTCATTAAGTGCTTGAAAGCAGTCACAAAATGTTTCTGTCGTGATTACTTTGGCTGCTTGGTTGATGGAATCTTCTAAAGTTCTTGTTGGTAGACTGTGAATTCTTTCTAAATCGATAGCTTTTCCTTTTTTTTTTTCATATTTGGTGGTAGAGGAGAGCTACTGGTGTATTGAGGACGAAGTGATGCTTTCTGGAAGTCTTGTAATGATTTCTCTGCTTCAGCTCTGGTTGTAAAACTCTTGTGTATAATATTGCTTTTTCCAGTGATATGTATTGCGGCTTTAGCCCACTGTTCATAGATACCTGCTTGTGGTCCATTGTAGATAACATAGACTTTTGACTCTTGTTGTTCTTGCTGCTACTGTGATACTGTTGGTTTGGGGAATATTTCTAATGGAGTTTTGGGTCTAGCTGGTTGACTACTTGAGGAAGAGGCTTGTTGGGTAATGGATGAAGAGTTTTCTGGAGTGTCTGTTTTTTCTTGTTCTTCAAGAAGAGTAATAGTAGTTCTAAAGTGGTTGATTTCTTTGGTAACAAGGCCGGTTTTATGTTGTAGATCCACCAATTCTAATTCCTTGAGGGTTAAAGCGTCCTTCAGTTGTTTAATCACTGTTTCCATTCTCGAGTAAGTATATCTGCAAAAAAATTGATAGTAGTTTTGATATACTGAATTGAAAATATATATTGATTCAATTCCAATTGCCATCTGATGAGACGACCTTGGTTGTAATTTAATCTAATTGTATACTTGATAAATCCACATAAATACTTCGAATCCGTTTGAATTGTAAATTCAACCGGTAATAGATCTATCCGTCATTTTCTTAAAGCTTTGAGACAGGCTAATGTTTCCTTCTCATAAGTTGTATACTTCATTTCAGCGAGATTGAATGTCCCATTTATATACTTGCAAAGTTGATACTTCTTGCTTTTAGGTGGTTGTGTCAAAAGGCATCCTGTCCATGTATCTATACTAGCATCTATTTATACTAATAATTTATCATTAGGAAGATAATTATAAAGAGTTGGTAATCGTTTACAAATCTCCTTGAGTCGTTGAACTGCTAGAGTGTCTTCTGGATTCCAGTTCCATTGATACTTCGTGCTGCATTTTAATTATAGAATTCTTCTCTCTTTGGCTAATTCTTTGAGAAATCCTTGATCAGATATATAGTTTAATAATCTAAGAAACTGTTGTATTTGAGTTTTATTTGTGAATTGATCGGGAAATAATTGTACTTTTTTAAGTATATTAGGTTGTAATTTTAAATATCAACAAAAATTTCAAGAACAAACATATGACCATACAATTGCCAATAATTTAGGTGGAGCAATAGCAATTACTCGAATCTTATCAGTAGAACAATGTTTAGAAACACAATCAAAGAAAACTTTAAAACATCAAAATATACAACCTTATTGTGCACCACTCTAGGGTTAATTGGCGAAAGCTGCTTTATTTGTTCAATTAACTGTTTTAAATGTTGTAAAATCTCGGTTTGAGTGTGTAGAAATTGATCAATTTTTTCTTCTATCTGTTTCTGTTGGATGCTAAGGTCAGCAACTTGTTGTGTTAAGGTACTCATAATGTATTTTTGACATAAATAGAGAGATCTGTAATTTGATTTTGAATGTCATGTAATTGTTTTTTATTTTGATTAACTATTGGATCTGTAATTCTGATTGTTTCTTTATTTGTAGGTCCAATAAAATGAAGAGGTCTATTAATTCTCATTGAGTGAGATATATTTAGTAAAGAGACTGGTGAACGAGATTGTTCAGAAAATGAATGTCTTCTATTAATATTAGGAAATGGATATTGTATGGTTGGCAAAGGTCTTACGTTTATATGAAATTTCGTTCCTACTTTTACTACATCTTGAAAAAGTTGATCTATATAAATTTGTTTGGTATATTTAAAATCAATACTATGATGAGAATTAGTTAAAGCATAACTAATTTGGTAAGTAATAGAAAATTGATATTGTCCTTCGATCATTAAATTTTATTTTATTATTAATTATTATTATAAATTTTGTACTTATTATTATTATTATTATTATTATTTATTTTATTATACAAAATTAATTATCTTATTATTATTATTATTATCATCATTATTATTATTATACGAAATTAATTATCTTTTATTATTATTATTATTATTGTTATTATTATTATTTATTATTATTATAAATTTTAAACTTCTTCTTCTTCTTCTTATGATTATTATTAATTATTGTTATAAATTTTCTTCTTATTATTATTCTTCTTCTTATTAATTATTATTATAAATTTTGTTATAATAATAATAATAATAATAATAATAATAATTATAATAATTATTATTATTATACAAAATTATTTTTTTTATTGTTGATACAATTAAAAAATTACAAATAAACTTCAAATAAATATTGATACAATTATAAAATGATCAATGAATTATACCTTTTCAATCATATTATACTATAGGGGTATTTTCGTCATTGATACTGTTTTTTTGTTCTGTCCATTTTAATCAAACATATTTCTGTCCTCGAGATGGAGACAATTTTTTCTGTTATGTCCATTGCAACCAAACATCTCATTGTTTTTAATTTTTATTTTGTTTTGTCTCCAAATTTTTATCTCGTTCTATCTCTATATACTAAAGACGGTAACTAAATGTAGCGTGAGGGACCTTATCACTTAGGACGTCGTGGGCTGTTGGGAGGTAGCTTAAAATGTGTAAATCCCTTCAGACCAGTAGGTGTTGCATGTTACGTTATTGTATTTCAATTATTCTGCACAATCCGATTTACTTATCTAATAACGTTACTTAGTTTTGGTCCCACTCCCATCTTTTGAAGTTCCATTTAACAATTGTGCATTAACCAAACAATTGGCCATTAAACAACTCCTTTGGGCGTTGTTTTTCGTTTCTGCATGGTGGACATTTAAATCTTCATAAAAGGCTACATTTGTGTCCCTAAGTGGCGTTAACCTCGTTACTTCTTTAAGGTGAGATTTTGGCTGGATCAATTGGGCAGAATTGATAGTATTTGATTAAGAGTTTGGATAACCTCGACATTAACCCTGTAACAAACACTGTCATATGTAAAGAAAAAGCATCGAGAGAATATGGGCCCTGAAAGGCGCGAATACTGTTCCCGCCCCACATTCCCGCCAAAATACCTCACATCCTTTGTTACTTTCCCGCCATCACAACACATCCTTCAATATCTACTAACCCTTTTTTGCTTTGCAAACTCTACGGCCGCGATGGAAAAACCTTCGAAGCTTATTACTAAGAAGCGGAAGAGGCCATCTTCCGAACCCTATCGGATCTTCACTCGCAGCCAAGCTCAGATCTATCATCACCGCAATCGATCCGGCCGAGCTCGGGTTGATTCATTTCCGCGTCTCCGGTCAAACCAAGTTGGGATCTTTTCCAAGACCCAGTTCCTATCCCTGGACGAGAGCCCCCTAAGAAGTCAAAATTTTGGCGACAAAGATGACTGGTCTCGCACTCCCATCAAAGATCTCCGTACTCGACGGGTCTTTTCTCCTGCTTCCAGTACAGAGCAGTGTGGATATGGAGAAGGGATTAAGGAGTATACGAAAACAATTGAAGAAGGATCCAAAGGCATCGTCTTCAAGGGAAATTGTTTGGACAATATAGATATTAAGAAAAACAGCGATTCGGTGAATGTGGGAGAACAGAAGACTAGAGCGAATGACGCAGAAGAAGAAGAGAGCGTACAGGCCACACCACCAGATGCTGACATCTTTGGCTGCCACTACGACGATAAAGTTGTGTTCCTTTCTCAGCCATTGATGGGGGGACATAGGGAGAGTGAAGGTTTTCAAGACAAGAATATGAACAATGCTTCTGCGTCTAGATCGGTAAGTTTTTATTATCAGGTTTACATCAAATGAAGAGAAACTAGCATGCCGTTATTGTACTGGTTATTTTAATTTGCGGGTCGTCGGTAAGTGGTATTTATTGATGTTGCTGGTTGTATATGGGTTTCTGAAATAGGTTCCCAGGACGCATGCTCGACTTAAGGTATTCAGAGCTCCAGGATCCGTCGGTTATCGAAGGTTGCTTCCATACTTGATGGACATAACCAAATATAATTTATGTAAGTTCTCTTGAGTTGTCTCTGTTGTTTATGAGTTCTTTTTCCTTAAATTGGTAACAAAAACTTTAGATCGCTAAAATTGGCCATGGCTTCTATTCGCAGCTGCTTTGGGAAAGGTCAATTGTCCAAAGATTGAAAGCCAGCTGGCACTTATGGATAGAACCAAGGGGGATAATACTGTCATGGAGGATCAATCTGTTGATTCAGGAGCTCCATCACAGGATAAAGTTACTATTGCTGAAGGTAATAATTTGGATTCAACATCTATTGTTAGGAGCGATGATTCTTCAAAGCAATTTGATCCTTTCACGAGGGCTTCCTTACCCACCTCGTTGTTTGACGAATGTTATCCCAAGTCACTTGTGAAGGAAGAGATCGAGGCAGTAGGGGCAGGGGATTCTTGCGAAGATAAGGGTTTGATTAATTCAGACACTTACTTGCCTTCACGTATGAGTGACACTCCTTTTATTGAAAACTCTGGTGATCAAAGACCTGTTGGTGGAGTGAAAGGAGGAAATGATCTTCTAGCTGCTATTGATACTAGCCGTGAGATATCCTTGATTGTAGAGAATCGCGCATCGGCAGTTGATGAGACATCCTTGATTGTAGAGAATCGCTCATCAGAAGTTGATGGTGTTTGTCAAGATTGTGGTGCTTTAAAACTGAATGAGGCAGGTTGTAGCAAAGAACTCGATCTAGACCAGTCAAATCAATCAAACTTTGATTTTAATGAAGAAGGAAATGGCGAAACAAGTGATGGAGGTTTCAGCAAAGAACTTGGCATAGATCGGACGAATCAACTGGGCGTTAATTTGCCTGATACAGAAGAAAAAAACAAATTAAGTGACACTGGTAAAAAAGATGATAACCGTAGTGTCATGTCTGATGAGCTTGATTATTCAAACAATGAATCAGTCCACCTGACAGGATCAGATGGTCGCAATTTTAGCAAAACAGATAAGTTTAAAAATGTGGGTAACAGTGTCAACTTTGTCTTCCAAAGTGATGATCAAGTTCTTGGGAAGCCATTTCTTGGTAGTGGACCTAGATACAACCACTGCGCACAAGATAAAAGGGTGGATTGCAATTCGAGAAGCAAATTAGTAAGTCAATACCAACACCTTCTTATGGCTTATCTGGGAAATTTCACTCCCTTAGGTAGATGATGATTGAACTTAAAGTATGTGAAGTTAGCTTGATTGAACACTATTCTTGTTCTTTGCTTATTCGAGATTTTTGCTCATGAAAGTCGGGTTTCATTGTGGAATAGGGTCTAAATCCGTGCTCAAGACTGAGGCTATTTAAAACTCCTGGATCATTCAGCTACCGTAGATTGCTTCCGTATTTGATCAATACAAGTAAAGATCCATCTGGTAACTCACCCACCTAGCTTTACATTATTTTAGATACCGCCATTTGTTAAGAGCTATTACTGCCTTAGACCTCCAATTAAAATCTAGATGTACTTAAAATTTGCAGGCGCTTCTGGAAATATGCATTGCACTAAACTCGACAAAGGCTCTGAAGATCTAAATTCGTCATCAAACTTTGACCTTCATAAAGCTCTTGAAGAGACGTGTAACAACACTAATCAGAAGAAATCTGAGAGATTTTTGGAGAACTTGAATGCTTTTTCTGTTTTAAGGCGAAAGGATGATCAATTCAAACAACTTCTGCAACTTCCTGGTTTTCATGGAATTACTGCTGATAGTTCTCCTAAAAGTATTCTGAGAAGAAATCCAAGAGGTTGCAGAGGAAGTTGTTGTTGTTTGAATTGCACATCCTTTCGCCTTAATGCAGAGAAAGCATTTGACTTCTCTAAAAATCTAATGCTAGATGCTGAAGAAGTGGCCTTTGATTTAATCAAAGAGAACTCTGACCTATGTGATATGCTGGAGAAATCTGCCGTTAGTTCTGATCTTAATCCCAATGTCTGCATCAATCAGGTGAATTCTGCAGGAACATACTTAATTTCTCTCCTCCAGTTCAGCTGGTTGACTACCCTGTTGTAGACTATCCTACTAAAAGTTCTCTTTTCAACCGTATCTTGGCCTATGTATTTGACAAGATTACCAATATCAGAACCTTTTATACTGCAGGTGAAAGAAGCATGCAGGAAGGCATCTGAAGCAGCAGAATTGGCAAGGAACCGCCTTGAGCAGATGAATTATGATCTCAGCATTCACTGCAGAATCACAGTATGTTGGATTCAAGCGTTTAGAATATCATTTCTACTCTTATTTTCTGCACAACTGTACTGCAGAGATGTTTGCTGAATGTACTTTATTTTACTTCCCTGCAGTGTGGGCAGCGACCTAGGGTCAGGTTTTCCCAAAATATTGAAAAAAGAATCATTCCATAGTCCAAGCCAAATTATCACCAGCCAGTGTGCCCATAAATTAGCTCGCGATGCTCTTGGCTTGACAAGTTTATAATCTCGTGAAGCTCTTCAAGTATGCTACAAATTGTTTCTAATTAAGTGCTTCATAATCACAGTCCCAATACTGTTAGTAGTGTTCTATACATGATTGGAGAGTTTTGTTTGTATTATATTCAAAGATGTGAGTCGTTTAAGCTTGAGTGGATTTGCAAGTTCAGACTTGTACTAAATCCTTAAAATCGTTAACGTACTGGGAAAAAGTAGTGAAAACAAACACTAGAGTCATTGTTTAGATTTGAGGAAGTTGAATATATATTCACGGGAACATCTCACTTCAATTTGAAAGTCGTCAAAAGGTGTGCAATAGATAACAGACCAAAAGTATTCATAAGCACTCTTGCATTAACTGAAAAGGAAACAACTTGCTGAAGATACCTTGTGCATACTTTATCACAAACAGAATCTCTGTGTTCTGCTATATGTATGGCTAAAGCTATGTTAACGCTAACACACGGTGATCAAAATGGCCACCGACTCTCAATGAAGATGTAAAACTACGCTAGTATTGCAAACTTCAAAAGGACCTCACTCAAGGGCCCAAGAGCTAAGGGATGCATTCGCTAATAAGAACAATTTCTTCAAAATACAGCCAAGTTGGATTAATGCAGGATGAAAATGCCATATAACAGCATAGATGCAGAAGGTACAAAATGGCTATCTAACACATTTCTGTCAACATCTCACTGACTACCACCATAGATGCTATATGTCAAATGCCGAATCGGTTCTAATCAGCTACTTCTTTATGAATGACATGAAACAGCCCATGCATACTGTTTGTAACATTACAAGTTCTCATAATGATTTCTCAATAGATTCAACTGACAGAATGGAATCAAGGCAAGTGAATAGAACTATCTACAATGAGTTTTCGAACCCAATTTGCGAGAGAAGTAATGAATTTCGCAGACTGCGATTCGTTTTGATTTTATACTTTCAAATTATTTTTTAAACGCTAAAGTTATCAGAAATGCAATACAATTCTGCACTTAGATCCTAATTCTGTACATAAAACATCAAGAAATACAGTAGCCCTTCTTTTAAATGACATGGTATCATAGCAAGGTTCTGTCCGGTGAATAGAACTATTGTTGTCTGTCTCAGTTTCGTCATCTTCTGCTTAAAGTGTTGCCCAGAAGAGAAATCGTTATATTTTTTGGTGACTGACCTCATCACTGGCACCGGTGGAGATGTTAATCGCCGGTGAGTCACCCCTTGAAGTCCGACCCGTAGAAGATTTGTGCGTGAGTCCCATGCGTCGATGACAGATTTTGCTCCCCAGTCACTAGTAAAAATATTGCAGTTAACTTTATATATAATTCATTTAATCCTTATATCTCTTTCCGACTTGAGATTATTTTACTTTGAATTTTCAATATTTCTACTTCACAGGCATATTCTAAAATTCTAACAAAAGTAACTGGAGGTTAAAGCAACGAGGGGTTTGTTCAAATATCAAACTGTTACCACGAAAAGTAGGTTTTGAAATTACTGTAGTTAAAGGCATTTGCTTTACTCTCAGTCCTGTTTGATTTTTCACAAGTTTAGCATGATATTATCCTAACATTGACCTCTAAACTTTGCAGTCAAGTAAACCTTAGGCCATTGTCAAACTTTTAAAGATGAAAACTCGAGCAATTATAAGCAGAATAGATAATTGAGAAGAAGTTCTGTGAAATACTTCTAATCATGAATTCCAACAATGGAGAATTACAACGAAATGTAAAATTAGCATCAAGCTAAACAACATGAAGGACTCTTTTCTGAACAAAGTGAACAGAGACCGACTACTAACATCAAACCTTGTAATTTTCAATTACAAAAGAACAGACATGGTTTGTAGTGTTCTAAAACCCATAAGCAACACCACCACCACCAACAACGGTAGTACAAAGAGGATGATAAACTGTACAAGCATTGCACATACAGCACACCAATAACTGCAACTTCTTCGGCTTGATTGCAGCCAGTCCCATAAGAACTGTTTATTGAACTTATCCAGCTTCTCATCATCAAAGGGACAACAACAATAACAACAATATTGGTAAGCACAAAGAGGATATACTGTACCAATACCTGCAATTACTTCATCTTGATTGCTGCAAGTCCCATAAGATTTGTTCATCAAACTTACTCAGCTTCTCATCATCAAGGCGCTTCCAGGTCCTGATCCTCTCCACTCCCATCCATGAATTCTCAACCTTTCCAAGCTCTGCTAAAATGATTCTTGCTCTCCTTGACCACCCAGCCCTTCCATACCCATGGTATCCAAAGCCTCCACCATAGCAAAACCATATACCATCCAAGTTCCCACAGAAGTCATTAGAGTGATCATGGCCCATAAATACAGCCTTCACATCTCCCATGGATACAAAGGTCTGTAAGACTCCAGAGTTAATAGATGAACAAGCCACAGCTTCCTGAAACTGGCCTATAATCTTTTTGTTGTAGAGTAGTCGAATTTCTGGTATTGGGATATGGAAAAAGGCCAGTGAAGGAGCAAACATTTCCGTTGAAGACCCTTCAAAGAGATTAAGCACCTGGTTTTTGCCCTGTTAGTTTATGACCTGCAAAATGTTAACGAAATCTGAATCTAGAAGACATCCCAAATGGGAACTGAATAACCTATAATTAATAAGACCCCATATGGGAACTGAATAACCTATAATTAGTATGACGTCATAAGAGATCGCTTAATGCAAACTGTAGGTTCTGCATTCTCACAAAAAGATACAAGAATAACCTTGGCATAGCAAAAAGGGAGAAAACAATTTGGTTAGACAAAAAAAGGCAGGAAGAACAACCCCTCCTCTCTACTTCCTTTTTTATCTTAAAAGAGTGTTCTCTTCTCATGGCAGGTATATTAGTTGGTAATGAATTAGATTTAGCAAAACATGCAGTTGTATGAAAATGAGATTCATAAACATTAGTTAATACCTGGAATCCTTTAGAAACACCACGAAGCCAACGCAGTTGAGATTCTTTAATGTATCCATAAGTTCGTACACCTTGAATAGCCTCCCTGTCTCCACTGTCAAGGAAGTAAAGATTGAGGATACTGCTGTTCGCCAAATACGAACCTGGAGCACCATAAACTCTGAGATTATAGTTTCCAAAGCCATCAATATCTCTTATCATGTGTTGTTCGGCCTCACTTGAGGCATCTTCAGTAGATGGATAGGTTTGTGATAATGAATAATCCATCAAGGATATGAAAGACATCAATTCTTCACAAGTCATGGTAGATTCTTGGTCATGATTTCCTAAGACTGCAGCCCATGGAACTCCAGATTCCATTGCTGGACCAAAGGCACGAATTAAAGATTCAGCAGCATCGCCAGTGCTCGTTCCAAAAATATTATCTCCTAGTTAAAAGAACCACCAATTAGTCAAAACTAGAGAGAGATAGAGAGAGGGGGGGGGGGGGGGTGTGT
>JAOTAX010000001.1:18878162-18907310 GCA_025629825.1 Erythroxylum guanchezii
TGTGACGAAACTCTAGAGAAAGTGAATTAATCCATAGAAAATTAAGAGAGATAAAAAAAAGAAGGGGGGGGGGGGGGGGGGTGAGGGGTAGGGTAAACAGGAAATTCCTCCCTTCACTGTGTTTTTCTGTTTCATTTGAAACAAAAGGTCAATATTAGGCCTATTAACTTAACTAGGTTATCTAAGAGATCAGGAAAGAATGGAGTCAGGAAATGTAGAGAAATATGATTCTTCGTAGAAGAAGCTGCAATTCATCATACATGGAGGTATTGCTATGTCATATCCAAAGAAGGCAACATTTTCCCAGTTCACTAAAGTGTTAATTAAGAAAATGCATCACTTTAACAGCTTTCTACTGAAACAAAAATCCCAAATGAGAGGTACAAGGAACCCTTCACAAGAACTGATATAAAATGCAGGTCATTTATGTTCTAGTTTTATGCAAGTCCAGTGCAGTGTTAATTTTTCACTCAAGATACAAGAAGGGTGTTGTTTCCAACTCTGTAGATCAGAAAATAAACTTAGATTGAGTCATCACTGTATCATATCCTGCACAGAGAGCCCAAAAACGAAATTTATATGCTATCGATTGAAAGAGAGAAATAAAGGAAGAAATGAAAAGGGACACCTGTAAAAGCAATAAAATCAGGTTTCTCGTGCTGGATAATCCTTTTAAGAAAACGAGTGGTGTTGAGATCGGAGCAGAAATCAAACTCCGAATCCAAAACGTCTCTGCACCGAGTCACCAACCCGGTTCCATAATGCATGTCAGCAACCTGTAGAAGCAAAAGGACAACCGCTTTCGAACCCAAAACGCAAACAACTCCGACAACATAAAACGAATAACACAAGGATCTTGTCAAAGCAAAAACAATCGAAGATTTCAATGTCTACTTAAACAACCAACTCCAAGTAGTGACCTGAAGGATTTTGAAGGTGCCATCGGAGCGGAAACGAAGTGGGAGATCTGGAGACGATCTCTTGACGCGAAGCTTGTGGTGTCCAACCAACAAGTTGGATGCGATCTGGCTGTGAAAAATGAAGAGAACAGAGAGAATTAAAGTGAGGTAGAGCAGAGAGTGTCTCCAATCCCATTTGACTGTAACAGACTCCATTGGTTTTTGGTCAACGTCAATCACAGTATTTAAAACCTTCGGTTACAGAACGAGACACGTCGGGCTCACAATTTATAGGGCTCTGTCCAAAAGTTGTAAGGGTTCGGGTTGTGAATTAATTGGATCTGTCGGTCCGGTCGGACTTCTATCATTATAAGTAGATGAACATTATTTTTTATCCTTTCTTAGACAATACTCTATACCCTTAATATAATAAGAAATGAAAGTAATATTCATTTCCATTATTCACTATATCCATTATAATTTTTACTACTATTCTCCTAATTGAATGGAGAATATTTAGAGTAAGTAACCCATAGAATCACCAAGAAGAATGAATATGAAAAGACTAGGGCCTGTTTAGCAATTAACTAATTGTATTAGCTGTTAGCTGTTAACTGATAGCTGATAGCTGATTATATCAGCTGATTTAACCAACAGATTGTATTAGTTGTTTGTTAAAGATGTTTGGTATTAGCTATTTATGTGTAAAATAATTTATGAAGACATGACTTAAAAAAATTATAAGGGTATGAATATTATATATCTTAGTATTTTGTTGAATATTTTTATAAGAATTTAAATTTTAGAGAAGCCATGCTCACTTGTACTGTTTAATCATCTATGAAAAATTTATACAACTATTTTTATTTTTATTTAAGGTCAATATTTTATTTATAACCTATAACTGCATAAAACAATTATAAGAATAAACATTGTTCCTAAAAGTAGCTATCTAGAATCTTAATTAAATGGTACAATTGACTTTTAATAGTTAAAATTTTGACTGATATAGGAGCGTTTCATCCATCGGATCTGCCACTCTCCAAATAATTTTCGTAATTATTTAAAGAGTCAAATAACTGAAGAGAATCAATCAACAAAAAAAAAAGTTGATTAGTTGTCTATCAATCAGAAGCGTGTAGATGTGTGAGATGATAAACAGGTACAAACCTTGTGTTATAGGGTTGTGATTTTTGTAAAACAAAACATTATTTTAATGTTAAAAAGACATAAGACATTAGATTAATTAAGTTATGCAATAATTATTGTAACAACTTTTAATCTCAACGGCAAGTAATCCTGATTGTGAATTAAGTGTTACTCATTCAAGCATGATTGACATCAGTAATGTCAAGCATTTCCTTTTGGTAAAGAGCCTCAACTACTTCCTTGTTTCTGACATGGATTTGGATAGATGGAGTACAAGTAACCAATTGGGTCAAGTTAAGCAAAAATTTATATGATCTAACTAAATCATCATCAAGATAATGGTCTATTGTGTAATCATACAATCGTAAAATTGAGGAAACGGGTTAACAGACACTCGTCGCATGTCCTCCTTGGAGGCTATGCCATTTAATTGGTGGTGGCCCTCATTAACGTGACAGCCACGTGTTTTAACTACTTAGGTGAAGTGAAAGATGATCTTAAGCACTCGGCGCACGTTAGTCACCAGCGGCGAAGGTCCAAACCCCGAGCGCTCCACTGCGATGCGAACTGTACACTCTGTTATGAAACTCGGACCAGACCGGCTGGTCCGACCGATTTGACAGGTGACTGATCGGCTGACAGGTCCAGGTTAAGCTAAATAATCGGTGTAACCGGTTTAATTTGACCGGTCAAATTGGACTGGTCCGACCACTGGTTCATCAATTTTTTTAATATTATATATAATTAAATATAATTATTGTATAATTATGACGTCATACCGGTTCGATCGGTCAAACCAGTGACCAATAAAATCTCCAATTCGATGACCGGTTCGATTTTGAGAACACTTACTGTACTTTTAGTCAAAAAATTGCGCTCAACAATGGCCGGAAAAGTCCAAACCCAGTGTGTGCAACCCCTTCAACATAACTCAGCATTGGTCATTCGAGTTTAATCATAGAACTGCACGCAGGGGATAAATTAACGGCAGTATTTTAACGTAGTTAAGTCAGTCACTGTGACTGTTACAGAACTCAAGAACTCTCTATTTAGTCCTTGGAGCCGAAGGGTCAAAGTTTTGAGCTTTGTGTTTTGTGCCTCTCTCTCAAGTGTTTGGCTTTGTTTTGGGTTTCTGAATCTTTGCCTACTTCGCTTTGTCTTTTCTGGTCGTAGTTTACGTAAATCTCTATCTTTTCTTTCTTTTGGTTGGTATGTATAACCAAGATCAGAGTAAACCTCATACTTCAGGTTGGTTCAAGTTTGTTCTTTTCATTTCATTTGACTTCTTCAATTTGTGGGTTTGAATTGTACTTTCGCGTTCTTTTTGTCTTGATCTACGTACCTTTTTGGTTTTTTTCCCCTTTCCTTTTCTTTTATTTCCCTTGTACTGTTTGTGCTGTGATATGGTTTATTCATGGTTTACACAACTAAAAGGAGGTTGCAGGTACGTGTTCTTTGATGAAACAATGTCAAAACGGAGTTCTTTGTGCTTTCTGGTAGTTTATGATTTTGTCTGTAGAATGATTTTTCAACTTTATGTGTGAATGTTTCTTTTTCCTTGGAATATACGATAATGGGTTTATTGTTGAATTTGCAGGGCATGAGGGTCACGGAGTTCATGTTTGTCAGAAATGTGGATGGCCCTTTCCAAATCCACATCCAAGTGCGAAGCATAGGCGTGCACACAAGAAGATTTGTGGAACTATCGAAGGGTATAAGTTAGATGGCTCGCAGGGGTCTCCGCATTTGACAATTTCTGATGATGAACACCTGTCGGATGCAGATCACAAATCCCATAGTGAGTAACTACAATAGTATTTAATATCTTTTTGTGTTATCGAAAGAACAGAAGTTACCAACATTGGATCTTGAAATATTTCTCTCCCACTGATTAATCCTTTGTGGATAAAAAGAAAGAAACATAATGTGCATTTTCCTGCTATAACTACTTTATAGATGTATTGAAAGACCAGAAGTTTTCAATGCTGGATCTTGATTTTCTTTTTCTCTTCCCCTAGTTAATTCTTTGTGTAGAGAAGCAATGGATTGTATTCATGAATTAATTTTTGCTGAATTTGATCGTATAAGGTCCTAAAATTCTGGAGAGAAATTATAATGAGAAGGGTAGTGGTGCAATCGGGGAAAGTTCTAGTAGATCAGAATATGACGTATTTTCAGATGCTGCTGCAGAATTCTCTGATAGTGCTTCTAGTCTAGGGATTGAAGAGAGCCCTGAAGATCTTAAGAAATCTGGGAGCCATGTGGAAAATATTGCTGAGAATGATGGAATAACCAATCAATCCGATGAGGGTGGTGTGATTCAAGATGACTTTCAAGGTGATAATGAATTGTTTTTAAACAGTAGCATGATATTGACTTTAATTAGGTAGGAGCAACATCCAATTATTGTTATTTTACCCTAACATTACTGTTAAAATAAAGAATGCAACTTTCAGTTGACTGTAAAATAAAGAATGCAACTTTCAGTTGACTTGGAAAATTAATATATTGAAGTCATCTAGTGATGTTGATACATATTTCACCTTTATTTTGTTTTGGTGGTAAATGCTTAAGCTTAAAGTTTTGTGGATTGCTTCTCTGGAATTTACTTTTTGTATGTAATGTTGGTTGTTTATGTTTCATTATGCAGTTATTGCTTCACTTCCAAGCAACTCAGATGACAACATTGAAGTCAAGAGTACTGAAGTGCCATTAAATAAGCTGTCTGGAAGTGCAGAAGCTACTGAAAATCATGTCTCAACTGCTGTCATTGACTTGGTGGAAAGATCTTTAACAGATAGTAGAAATGAGGCATCTGCCTGTGAAGGTTCTACTGATGAAGGAAGATCTGTATCTGACTCAAACTTCATCAATTCAGAAACTCAAACAATTAAAAAGAGTGAGAAGAGCGACACCAGTGAGGATTTGACTGAAAATGTTCAAAATCAGAATGAAGATGCCAATTCGGAAGTAAAAATACTAGAGGTTATAGTGTTGCCCGTAGAATATAAAGAGGAAGCTCCAGATCTAGTTTCTCGAATGGAGAAGACACAGCATACTATCTCAAATAATGCACATACCATGGACGTCATTCAATTGGAGAAAGAAAGAACAGAAGAATCTAAGTCAACTTCCTATAATCAGTCCCCTGAAATTAAATGTGTTGACTTTGTGGAAGAATCTGTTGCTACTACTCAGATCAAGGTTGATGTTGGTGAAGGAGCTGACTCAATTAATTCAAGCAAGTCAATTGACCCTTGCAATGTAAAGGGAGAAGCAAACGAAAACATGCATGTTTTTTCAGTTCCTGTTGATCTACCTGTAGACAATGCTAGTCTCATGAATGAAGGTATAAAAGACCATAAAGAAGGAAGTGTACCCCAGGTTCTGATTGTAGACTCATCTGACGTGGGCAATGATATCAAGAACTCTATTCCTGAAGGTAATTCTTCCACTCCCATTTCTAACCTCGTAACAGAAGGCACTGATATCTATATCTTGGACTTGGATATTAAGGACAAGCATGAAGATAAAGGACAGATAGAGAAGCCTATGCTTGAAGTATTGCCTAGTGAAGGGGCAAGTGAGGTACCCCAGGTTGCTCCAAAAATAAATGAAAACAACCAACCAATTGCTTCTAAGACAGTTGAGACTGAGAGTACTATTGTTCAGCCACCTTGTGAAAATGAGATTGATTTGTCTGTCATGAGTTTAGAGGAAAATATGGTGAAGGACTTATCGAGTGTTAACCCAGGGGCTGAGCCAATGGATCCTGACGTCAGGCGAACAGCAAATGTAGTTGGGAATGATACATGTGATTATGAAAAGACTACAAATGAAAAATATGATTCAGCTGGAAACAATGACAGCCAAAGAAGTACAGAAAACATAATAACTCCTGAAGTTAATGCATCAGCCATCCTACTTGGAATGGGAAATGCTACTTCTTGTGAAGAAAATCAAATTGAAAGACACGATGTACCCAATATTGCAACAGGGGAAAATGACTGTAAACTGGGATTGTCAGTGGGGACTCTTGCAAAGACAACAGTTATAGCTAAATCCACCAGTGATCATCATGAAACATGTATTCATGAAGAAAATCCTAGTGATAAATCTGGGCTAAAGCCATCTGAATCTGAAGGCAAGTGTATCATTGCAGTTCAAGATGCTCAGGAAAGCACAAAGCAATTTGAAAGCAATGCTAATGACAAAATTGAGCTGGAGAATCCTGTTGGCATTAGTGCAGTTGAGGGTTCTGATAATGGTGAGGGTGTTGAGGCACTGGAAAAATCTTCAGAAGAGTGTATGACAAAAGAGCCCCTAATTTCTGGTTCAGATACTTCAGTGTCCATCCATAATGCTGCCAATATTGAAGATAAACCTTCTAGACAGGTTGCGTCTGAAACACCCAAGTCTCTACCTGGCGAAGGTGATACTAATTTAGATACTAATTCTGTTCCCAGACAACTTGGTTCAACTGCAATTGATTTATCAGTTCACTGGAGTAGTCAAACAGACAGCATGGAGGGGCACTGGGGTTCTGTTTCAGGTGCATGTTAATTCAATCCTTCTTTTCCACAAAGTGATCTGATGATTATTGCTTCACTTGACCTTCTTTCTGATCTTGAACCTATTTATCTATGTGATCACAAGTGATTTGGGCGATGCTCAAGATGCCTCTCATTAATTTATGCAGTTAATAGAACAAGTGACTTTGTTTCGTGATTTAATTTTTCTGGATCTTTTGGTCACCATATTTAAGAACGGAACCATGTCTGTGGGTACATATGATGGTACGATGAACCTCAGATAAATTAATGTCATTCAACCATATTCACTGTCATCTTTCTGGTAAAAATGGAACAGCCTTTAAACATCATAAATCTAATATTGGTAGTGTATTTGATTTCTACCAATAAGTGTTTTACGTTAAAACATTTTTACCATTTACTTTTGGTGCATACTCAGTGCTTTCTACTCAATCGGATATACCGGCAGTTGTGGATACTGAACCATTCCCATTGAACGACTCCCAAGCATCAACTTTTGCAGATGAATCCAGCTTTAAAAAGTCAAGAGCTGCACCTGAGGGACAACAAAATGATAAATCAGAGGTCTTTGAGCCACCATCTTTTATGACATTGGTTGAACCTAGACCTGGTACAAAAGCTACTACTGATTCTGAAATCCAAACTACTCGGCAGGCAAAAGCTGCTAACGTGCAAGCTGGTTGGTTTCCTACTCTTACCCATGTGGTGAATGAATCACAAGGGAGAAAGAAGAATGAAGAGATTATTGCAAAAGTTGCAAACTGGAGTTCTGGTAAGCAACATGCTCCTTTGAAGAGTCTTCTGAACGAGGCAACTGTTGAATCCAAGTCTAAGCTACCAAATACGAAGGAAAATCCATCTACAACAATTCAAAACGGTGGAACCTTCGCCAAGGATAATAGTGCTTCACCCACTAGTTTACCTTCTGATGCACCCAAAGCCAACTCCAGTAAGAATGAAGCTGAGAAGGAATGGAACTCTCCGGCAAGATATCCTGCAAACATAAAGAGAGAGAGGGGGAAAGTCAAGGGTAGACCATATTGGGCACAATTCATGTGCTGTTCATCTGTTAATTAAACTTGTGTGGTGGTTTGTGTTTCCACTTTCCACATATAGTTACAGTATATTGTGTGATACATTCTAGCTTTAGTATTGAATGTTAGATGACTGCGAAAGTAAATATATCCCTTATTCTTTATGTACTTGTTCTCCTGACATGTTACTGTGTCCCAAAGCTTTCTTGGAACACATGAAACATATCAAATTCTTGTGTTCAATACTTGTTAGTGTTGCATTTGGAGTCGTGTAAAAGAATCGGATTGGAATGAAAGCAAGTATTATAATGGAGGGCTATGGTTCATAAGCAAGTCGCATTCAAACGATGATTACACATGCATCTTTGATTAAGAAGCAGGTCATTAAAGGGCTAGATAATAGATATTAAATATATTTCATGGATTTGTTTTTGTACGGGTTGACCAAATTGCCAATGTTGACAAATATCAACTAGGGTCGATTAATCAAACGCCTTACATTTTCTGAAGATTGTTCAAGATCTTTTGTATCTTAGGCATTCTGTTGATTCTGTCCGAAACTAAACCCAGGCCAGATTCCCCAGCTTACTCTTTGTTGGGGCCGAACCTGGGTCAGCCCCATGAGCAAGTCTGAGGCAGAGTTCCCGGCTGAAGCTCAGGTCAGTCTCCGAGAAACTGAGAAGGTTCAAACATAAGATGACGCTGTAGTGGAATCCCAAACTCTCAATAAATGGATACTGTACATACTCTGCCTCTGCAGTATAATTTCCCATTAACAGTTGGATGGCCGTGGAAAACCGTCACTAAGCTTAACAAAACACTCGTCTCCAAAACCCATATCCCAAAACCTATTGCCACCTCCTGCTCTCTCTCGTTTCACCAACCTTCATCTCCTCCTCAAGATGCTTCGTCCACAAAGCATACAACCCTTCTCGTTGAGACCTACTACGAACACCAGAGTCTCAGGGCCTTGCTACACAAACTCAACAAGAAGGGTTCTTTACCTCTGCGAATTCTTCGAGATGATGGGGATTGGTCCAAAGATCACTTCTGGACTGTCATCAAGTTTCTTAAACGTTCCACACGATGCAACGAGATTCTTCAGGTGTTATACCTCTCTCTTTACTCTTAGGATCTGAGTTTCTGAAATAAAATTTTGAAAAGTTTGAATCTTTTGGCAGGTATTTAATGTGTGGAAGGAGAAAGAGAAATCTCGAATTAACGAATTAAACTATGAGAAGATTATAGAGTTGTTAGGTGAAGATGGTCTGATGGAAGAGGCCGTTTCAGCATTTGTAGAGATGAAAAGTTATGGTCTTACCCCTTCTCTGCGGATGTACAATTCCTTGATTCATGGTTTTGCAAGAGATGGTAAGTTTGATTGTGTGTTTTCCTACCTTAACGAAATGAAAGAAATGAATTTGGCTCCTGAAAGTGATACTTATGATGGCTTGATTAAAGCATATGGAAAGTATGAAATGTATGACGAGCTGGGTATGTGCTTGAAGAGGATGGAAATCGATGGCTGTTCACCTGATCAGGTTACATATAATTTGCTTATCACTGAGTTTGCACGAGGGGGGTTGCTTTCGCGAATGGAAAAGGTTTATCATGCTATGCGTTCTAAGAAGTTGGATTTGCAATCTTCTACACAAATTGCAATGTTGGATGCTTATGTAAACTTTGGCATTTTGGAAAAGATGGAGAAGATGTTAAAGAGTGTGAGGCATTCAAAAGCGTCATTAGATGAAGGATTGGTTAGGAAAATAGCTGGGGTATATATTGAAAATTACATGTTTTCACGGTTAAATGACTTAGCAGACAATCTTGCTTCTCAAACTGGTAGATCTGCCATTATATGGTGCCTGCGCCTGCTCTCTCATGCTTGTCTTTTGAGTAGAAAAGGCATGGATTCTGTAATTAAGGAGATGGAGGAAGCAAGGGTTTCTTGGAGTGTGTCAGTTGCAAATATTGTCTTGCTTACCTACTTGAAAGTGAAAGATTTCACCCATATGAGAATCTTACTTTCTAGGTTACCGAGCTATCGGGTGAAACCTGATATAGTTACCATTGGAGTTCTGTTTGATGCTAATAGCATGGGATTTGATGGGGCCAGGACATTAGAGACATGGAAAAGGATGGGCCTTCTTCACAAATCTGCAGAACTGAACACTGATCCTCTGGTTCTTGCTGCATTTGGAAAGGTGCAGTTCCTAAGAAACTGTGAGGAGATGTACTCCTCACTTGAACCAAAAGATAGAAACAATAAGAGGTGGACTTATTATGATCTCATTCATTTAGTAACAAAGCACAATGAACAGCACCCTTAGTTGAAGGGATTTAGATGATTTCAAGTATCAAGATTCCAACATCAAGCTAATTAAGCTTACAATAAGTGAAGCTTATCTCTGGTTAAGTGAAGGGATCTGCCATGTGATGCAGCCTTTCAGTCATTTGGTTTGGCTTGTCTTAGCTGGTATGATGAAATGTTCCGATTTCTATTCCGCTGCTAAGGAGCTTACTTGCTACATGTCCGAGTTGTGACAATGGTGCAGCATTTGTCACCAACTGTTATACTCAAGCTCAAGTGAACAGAAGTGTCATCCACTATTGCTATTATGCAATTCTATGGAAGGAAAGTAACCCAAATCTGGATTCTCTAAATGGCTTATTGAATACGGTGGCATGGACTTTCTGTGCTTTTCCAGAGGGATGAAGATGATATTTTGTACTTTCTTTCTTTGAAGATCCTTGAGTTTTGTGAAGTAGTGTTTAAGTTGATTGATAACTCGGGAACCTTTTCTGATAGTGCACGCATATAGTTTTGATGGATGTCAAGAACCCACAGGTACGTACATAAGAATGGGAACTTCCTATTGAGCTTAAGCTTTATGTTTGTTCTTTGACAACTGTCCATTCTTAATCTTGTCTAAATTCTCAAATCTAATTATATTTTCAACCACCCGTTCAACATGTTCTACGTTTATATTCACACCATTGTCATGGAATATATACTTGACAATATTAATCAATAATCATAGCATGACAGATTAGTGCAGTTTCATTCGAAATGTTTGGAATAACCTAGTCAGTTGCATCAAGCTTATGTATGCATATATATTTTAACTGTTTGTTATAGGATGATATGAACTGACCTACATACATACATTTGTGTTTTAAAATTGATGCAGTTAGTTTAGGTTTTGCTACAATGGTAACCTCGTAAGAAATTCCAAGAATTATGCTCCAAGGAATATCAGGTCCTAAGTTCCCAAGCTATCTTCATGCATTACTCATGTCCTGAAATATTTCTATTTCCTCCAACAATCTCTTCTTTTTAGATCGTAAAGCACCATGTTCAGTGTCTGGGGATGTAATAGATGACATCAAATAAGTAAGATACCCACGAAATTTTCCCAGATCATTTTCCATGCTGTTCCTCATCTCCAGATGATTGTCTTGGCACTCTGTTTGATCATCTTCAACGTAAATGCATCTCCTGCATTCCTGTAGAATTCAGAGACCTATATGACTTTTCGTAACTGATAAGAGGTAATGTATCTTATCGAAAAGGATCAATTGACAAAAACTTCAATTCCAATTTAATCCAACCTATCAGTTTACAGAGGTAAAGAGTCTTTTCATCAGAAACTATGATGGCTATCCCAGTCATTTGCCTACAATACAGATTGGAATGTAGCTAAAAGCCACATATGTACAATTGTTTCTCATTATACCTGCGCTTTTCATTAAGTTCTACGGTAGAATCTTTCTTCGTTATAATTATTGCCTACTGGATTCATACTAAGACCGGTACCTTAGCTATAATCAAAATTTTATCATCAGGTATGCAAGGACTCAAATTGTCTTGGACTCCATATCTTTGTTCTATAACATCCGCAATGTGAAAGAAAAATATGAGAAGCAAGAAATAAGTTTAAATAAGCCTGTTTGACTCTTTCACGTTATTGTTTACTGGAGTCCAGCTTGACTGCATAGTGGCACATAAAAACCAAAAATCAAGGAGAAAGAGGAAAATTACCTGGAAAACTCGATTTATGCTAGCTTTGTGTTGGTCAGTCGATAACCCAGATTTGCATAGTTCTTGAAATAAAAGCACCATTTCTATGGTTATAGTACTGGTTGCAAGGTTATCGATTATAGAAGAAATACAGATAGCATCAAACACTTCCCTCATCCACGGAGGCGAGTTCTGAAGCTTTAGCAAAGCCACAGATACAAGAATCGCAGGATGGTGTTGTTCAACAAAAGATCTAGACGTTAAACATGGCACTGCTAGAGACATTGCCATTTCTTCAACAATCAGCCTGCACCAAGTATCCTTTGCAATTATCCTCGTCTCCTCCATGTCAAGGCTTTCCCATCCTAATATAATTGATATGCAGATAGCGCTGTTCATAGCCACTCTGATGTCAGCGCTATGTACCAGACCTTGTAAAACAGAAATTATGGAAATCAAGTAGCCCTTGGAGCATTTCAAATCCTCGTGCTTCTTGTTTCTCTGTTTTGAAAATCTTGCAATGAACTCCAGCAGGCAATGTGAAGCAACAAGCTTTACGGCAGAGGATCCAAAATACATCAGTCTACACAAGTCATCAACGTAGATGCCGATTGTATAAAGTGACTGCGTCCTGTTTGACGAGTCTAACAAATTTTGCCAATCCACACCCCCCGTGATGACGACCTCTAAACTGCAAAAGCAAGAAGTTAGGTTCAGAGCTTCAATGTATATAATCAAGATTTAACTCTGCAACTTTCTCAAAACTTCATTATCAAACTAAAAGTAACTCTCAGATTACCTTCTCACAGAGAAATAATATAGTGAAAGTACAAAAACCAGATTTTCTCCTAAACTTGTCCTGTCATCATGATCAAGCAAAGCAGGTCCCTTGGAACAGGCTGCCTGGATGACACTGTTGACCATAGTGAACATGGAAGCACTAAAAAGTATCGTTTTTGAAGCTTCCAACAGGGACCTTTTTGTGGATTGGTGCAAGATCAGGGAAAAGATGGCAATTACTCGTAAGCCTTCCTTAGACAAGTTCTCTTCCGCTGCTGTTGCGATCAGGCAGTCCATTAACTACAAAATAAGGTAAAAGGTCCAGTCCATCTTCTAAAATTTCGAGCACATAGAAATCATGCCGAGTGAAGACTAGCACCTTCAAAGTAATTGCAATCCAAGGTTCCTCATCAGAAAGTGCTTCTGGTTGAACTGAACACAGAACATCAAATATTAAAAGTGAGAGCACATCGAACATAGGAGGCGAAGAAGAAATGTTTCGACTAAAACAAAGAGTACGAATTGCATTGCTCAGTCCATCCAAACATAACGCGTGTGTTGCAGCTGGGAAAATGTTTATGACAGTTGTCAATAGATCTAGTAGTGATACAATGTCATGCTCTTGGCCTTCATCCTCTACAAGCTGTATCAATAAGTTCACTAAAATTCTGGCCATATAATTGTCTCCTGATGAAGTCAACTCTCCGATCACTTGCACACTAAGAGTATGTTCTTCAGGAACTTTATCATTTGACCCATTGCTTCGGCAGAATTTTACCATTTGACAAGATAACGTCCTACTGATTTTCTCTTGTTGGAACAACCATTTCAGTGAAGTAATGTGAACTCTGGAAGAAGGCAAATCAAAATCATTTTCATTTATTATATGAAAAAAGATCCTCTCGGCTTCTGGACTGTATGGGACTTGGTAGGTCATCTTGGCAAAACCACGACAACAGCCATAAAGATTTACCAGTTGCATCATTTTGAATGAATCAGTGGACCCACTTAGGAAATCACCACCATTGACAAGTATATACTGATCGAGCGAAGCTAAGAGGGACCTCTCATCTGCAAGCCTGAGAATAAACATCAAGAACACGAAGGCAATGGAATTCAGCAAACTTATTAGACTGGGCGAGCAGTTGGAATATGGATCAGGGGCTTACTCACCTGTCATCGTATAAGGAAATCGTATGCAAAATCAGAAAAATAGCAGATTGACAAGTAGATAATAATATGTCTTTCGAACTCTTCTGCCCAAGGAGAACCAGCAAATCCATAGGATCGGTTGGAAGATGCGAAGCAGCATCTCTAATAGGTGTCCCAGGATCATTTAACAGAATTTCTACCAGAGAACTTAGCAGTTGGTAAACTCTCCACTTCATCTTCTCTGTCGGGAACAGACCTAGGTATCCAAATGACAAACTGAACCAAGCAGACTTAACCAGCATTTTCGCAAATCTTGTGGTTTGGTCACTAGAATCATGAAGCAGTATGTGATGAAAAGTTTCAAGTATCCCCAGGATAATTTCCTCATCCACATCGTTCATTGATGTAATTATCCAGGGTAACAAATTAGATGTGCATATATCTATAATGCAACTTTGCAATTCATTGACACTTGAGTCATCTGAAGATATATATTTGAGGCTATAACTATATGCCTCTTTGAGCAGATACAAAGCATGTAAAAGATCACTATAGTACTTTCCAGATGGATCCAGGCAAGCTGAAATTGCATACTCTGCTGCTTCTTCAACAAGTTTAATAAGATTAGAAGTTCCATGAAATGGAGACTCTAACAAAGCTACAAAAATTGAACAAAGTAATTTGAACGACTCTGGAGACATCGCCACTTTGCCATCAGTATGCCTCTTAAACATCCTTGTCAAAATCAGAACAATCTCCTCAATATGGGAAGTTGATATTATTCCAGGGCAGTTAGAAATGCCTTTACATATGAGCTCCAGGGTTGGATGCTGCGCAGGATGGAAAGGGAGTTCAGCCACATGACGCAGCGCTGGGATCAGGGTTGAATATCCAAAAACAAGCCTTTCTATAAAGCCCTTCTCAGCCCTCGAAAAAAGTTGAAGAACCAGAATGCACGAACTCAGAATAGGATCTTTACATTCTGCCATATGTAGTGGATATGAGCTTAGCAACCATATTTAGCATCATAAGAACTTTCACTTTTCAGCATAAACAAAGCTTGTTGTCATAAGGTAAAAATTTCTGTACAACGTTTGTGTGATTAAAGGCTACCGTACAATGCAAAGAGTTTGAGCAAGTATACAACTAGTGGAGTGGTATTTAGCTGACTTGCCAGAAAAAAAAAACTTTGTAAATCAAATTAGATTGTTGCAATTATTCTAATGCTCTAATCTCTAGCAATGAGGACATTATTATTTACCTAAGATAAAGACTTTTACCTGAAAGTCTTAGAATTTCAAATATATAGTCCACAATATTTTGTTGGATTAATAGTTGAGATCTTTTAATTGAAGCTCGATCCCCTAACAAATAGTGGTAAATAAGGTCTAGAGTACTGCTTTGAATCTGCCTATCTGCTGAAAGAAGTGGCCCTTTAATGGCCTCAGAAAATAAGAAACAGAGTGGAGTCCCATCTTGTCCATCGTCTGGTATATGCATGATGCTGTCTAATTCATCGCAGCTCATTCTGTTCACGCCAGTCATGTTTACATTCTCAAAAAACCCTTTCCGAGTGAGAGTAGCCAAAAGAGCTAGGCAAAATGAGAATAAAAAAGGAAAGAGAAGTTCATTAGTTTAGAGAAATTAGAAATGATGATGAGGTGCATCAAATGAAATGCCCATGGTAGGATATGACAGGACTTTTTATACACTAGAGTGGGACCTTCGAGTCCATATCCATAAAACTAGTTAAGAAGGATACTACATGAATCACTTTCACCAGCCAATATGACTGATTTTCTTTAGGGGAAGCATAAGT
The DNA here is from genome assembly GCA_025629825.1 of Erythroxylum guanchezii. Taxonomy (NCBI): domain Eukaryota; kingdom Viridiplantae; phylum Streptophyta; class Magnoliopsida; order Malpighiales; family Erythroxylaceae; genus Erythroxylum; species Erythroxylum guanchezii. The sequence goes on from JAOTAX010000001.1 coordinate 18,893,570, forward strand.
GGTAGTAATAAAAGATGGCAAGCACACTCGAAAAGAAGATACAACTGGTAGGTACATTTCACATGTATAGTCAACCTGTTTTTGTACCGATCTTATTATAATCAAGAAGATGTTAATTACAATCTCCCAAAAAAGCTTTGCCAAATAAAAACAGATAAATGAAGCAATGAAACAAACCTACACAATTCATGCGGACGGTATCATCCTGGGTCTTCAACAGGGCCTCCAACGACAAATGCAAAAGTTTAGGACAATAAGTGAAAAGAGAATCAGCTCCACTGCTGCCGTCATCTGATTGAAGGATCGATATTTTGTACAGCACAAACAGAATCTCTCCTCTGATCTCCTCGCTGCAATCGTGCAGCTCATAGATTATATGTAAAATATAGGATGGAAATTGGGAAATTTCGTGTACTTGATCAATTACCTTGGCAATTGAAGACCAGTAACAAGATTGGAGACCAGACCATCTCTGTCTTTAACCAGAGCATACGGATTGTTCGCACAACAATTCAATAGAACGCCAAAGCAGTGAAGCTGAATGAATGCAAACAGCATCATAGTAAGTAGAAGAAACGATCTGATTGACAATCGCCTAACAATTGATGAAGATAAGTACCATATAAACCTGACGGCGACTCCATGCCAAGACGCCGGAGGCAATACAATCCGCCACATGGCAAACAAACTCGTCGCAGAGGGAGGAGTTACCGAATCCACAAAGAGTGGCGATAAGTCGAACAATCTGACAGGCAATAGGATCGTCATCGAAGAGGGAGAGGGCGGTGATGAGAGGGGAGACGAGGAGGAGAGGGTGAGAGCAGAGGAAGGAGGGGAGGAAGGCGGAGTCTGAGAAGGCGACGGAGAGCTGCGAGAGAGCGTAGGAGACGTGGAAGGTTGGGGCGTGAGGGTTGGTGATGAGATTGGAGAAGCAGACAAGGCAGATTGAACCTCCTTGTTCCGTGCCCAGACAGAGGCTCGATCTGTGGCCTTCACTACATTGCAGTGATCTTTCTTCCTCATAGATGTTGTCGTCGCTTTCGTCTCCAATGAGGTCGGGATCGGAGTTCGGGTCCTCTGAGTCAGCGAAGAACATCGCGGAGACTAGACGTGAATTCAAATTTGAGCGCCAGGAACGTTGAAGTTTGAATTTTATTTATATTTATAGTTTGAGAGGAGCAAAATATAGTTTGGGGATTAGATCTCCGGTTATAATGTTCCTATCATGTTTCATTAAATCTTATTTACATATTTATATAGATTTTATATAAATGTATAAATGAGATTTAATAAAATAAGGTTAGAACAGAGTAACTGAAATAGAGGATTTGATGTGATAGTTTATAGAAAGAAACAAAATTTAGGGAACAGATTTTCTATTCACATTGCTCTATTTATTCACCTGTTCCCAAACTCAACAATCTATTTTTTACAATAAATTGGATGAGTGAAAATATTTGGGCACAAGGAAGAGGGAGCAAAAGATCTACCCTCCAAAATTTATTGAAGATTCTTGGTTTTGCTTCTTCAATCTTTAAAAAAGGTTAAATTGAAATTTAAAAATTTCACTAAATTTTAATTTTAATTTTAACATTTTAATATATTTAAAAAAAATTTACACAAAGGCTCAAACTAACTTAATACTTCTATCAATTTTTTATTAAAAAAATACATCTAATTTTTTATTTATTTTTATAAGACTTTTTCTCACATATTTATCCTTTGTGTTAAGGATCAAATAAACAATGCGAGGCTTATTTTTTAGAACAAACTTAGACTTATTAATCAAGTAGGATGACAATGTTTGAGAAATCGGTTGGTTGAAACCAAACATCGTCTTTCTAATCCTCTCTCATTTTACGTTTTCTTCTCAGTTTCTAGCTCAAATCCTTAATCCCTCTTTCACACAGGTTACCTTTTCTGCTAATTATTTTTTAAAAATATGGTCTTCTTTAGGGAGGTTAAAGTTATCTCTATTAGCTAAATAACTCCTAGGCTTTAAGCATTGCCTTGTCATACTTAGCTCCTTGTATGTATTATAAAGGCTATTACATTTCATGACAAGGGGACATCCTCAAATTATGATTCTAAGTTAATTACTTTCCATGTATGGATCTTTTCTTTATACAACTTAAATATGATGAAATGTTTCAATGAGTTTTATCCAATGTTTTAAAAACCGACTGGTCAAATAAAAGATTTAAGGTTTAAAGGTTTAATCGGTATTAAAACGCTATAAAACTGGTTTATAATGAAGAAGAAGTAAAAATTATAAGAAAAAGTATAATATAATATAAAATAAAATGCTTTATTGAAATAAAAAATGTATTAATAATGTCTATTAATATGTAATAAACTAATAATAAATCTAATAATTTAAACTAAGACTGAATATAATATAAAATTTAAAATAATAATAATAACAATATTATGTTTTTATATTATCATTTATTTAAAAACTAATAAAAGTTGAAATATATTTAAACAAAGTGAATAAAAAAGACTATACCCTTCTTTTAACTTTTTTCGATATCCTTTAAACATAATTATTTATAGTTTAAATATTATATTTTAACACATTCTTAAATTGTCTTAAACAAAATTACTTATATATATATTAATTAATAATTCAATTTATAAACAAATTTATAATAAAATAATATTTAGTTTTTAACAATAATAATTAAAATTTTTTTAATTAAAGTACAAAGAGATAAATAAAGAACCTAAATTCTGATAAATACAATTTATTAGTGAGATTAAATAAATAAAAATAGTAATTTATTTTTTAAAAATAATATTTTTCAGTAAAATTATTAATTAAAATATATGAGATAAATAAAAATATAATTTTGAAAATATAACTTATTAATTAAATTGTATAAAAAAATTAAAAAGAAAGTGAAAACTTTGGCACAGGCAATTTGCAACTATAAAAGTAAAGAACAACTTCAATTAATGCAGTCTGTACATCGTGAAGCATTAATTGGATTTTGAAGCAATTAATGCAAGTTCACAGCATTTAAGGGTTGGTATGTAAAATTTGTTAGTGGACCCCACGTTTTGACATACTTTCAAACCAACAGGTCTTTTCAGAATTGGTTAGTTTTTCGGTCGAGTTTTTTCAGAAAACTATCCGGTTTATTACTTAACTAGTCAGTTTCTTCTTATAAGAGGTTATTAACATAAACTGGATCAGAAATTAGGTTAGTTCATATTTATTTTGGTTGAATCGTCTTGTTTGGTCTGGTTTTAAAAACATTGATTCTATCTTATCCAATTATAAAGTAGAAATATTTCAAATTTTGATTTTAAAAAAATTGCACCATATATGGTGAGAGTTTAGATCAGATTATATAGACTATCTATTGGTGTATGATATGCGACAACTTATTAAGTAGGTAGCAACAGTGGCACTTAGCAAAATCTTTTTTCAGAAGATTCTTTTATTTGACATGTTGAGAAAGAAGTTTAATTGTAGACTCATGCATGTTTTTAAAAGTGTTATTTTCTTTGTTATCTTTGAACTAATAATGTTATTGATTGAACATAATAATTAAGGAACTCTTATTATAATTTTGCATATGGAATTCTCAACATCTAACAACTCTAATTATAATAACGTTAACAAAATGGTTTACTTGTTTGGACTAGATGCTTCTTTGAGGACTATATAGAGTGATATTAATTTGGGTAGAAGATTTTTGGGATATCCTAATTATCTCGTTGGTAATTTCGAAATTTTCCAATGATATGATAAACAACTCTTGAGAGAGATATTTATATAATTTAAAAATTGAGAAAAGATATATTTTCACCAAAGCGCGCTCAAAGAAGAGAAGTATATATAAAACAAAGGAACATGATGAGCAATTCAAAATTATGAAGCAAGACAATGAGATGATAACTATAGAAAAAAAAGAGAGAGTTGAAGTTGATGTTATTTAATAATATTTATAGGGTTTATTTCAGTTTTTGTTTCATTATTCATATTCTATATGGTTTTTAGTATGATCAATATACATGTACTTATGCATTTTATTATTGAATGGAGACATAAAATTATGTGCTAGACTTTATTCAACAATGTTTTGCTATTGAAAAACAAGTATAGTTGAATGTAATATGCTAAAACACTTAATTAGGTAAAAACACACATTAGTTAAATAACACCATATCTCTTATATATAAGATCTATCATATATAAATACTTGTATTTATCTTTTATATAGCCAACCTCTAGGCAAATTAATAATGTTCATTTAGTTTGAGTAGCAAATATATTATTTAATTACAAAATACACTAAATCAATTATCATAGTTTGAAATACAATGATACACCAAATCAATTATCTGATTTGTTAACTTGTTGGCTGTTAGTCCCAATTGTCGCTTTCCTCTTACTTGCAATTGACCTTTAAACCTACGTCTTCTTGGTCCAAATGACAATTTAAATGATATTGGATTGGCCAGTCAATATTTTCTTTATGTAGTGTTTATAGAACTAGCAACTTGTGAACCAACCTATTAATGAGCATGCATATGAGTTTAATACTAATGAATCTGCTAATGGACATGCATATGAGTTTAACATTGATCAACTTGCAAATGTACATGCATATAAGTTTAAAATGAGTACAACTTAAATTGATACTTTGTTGACTAGGATGACATTCCTTAGTACTTGATATGCTACTTTGAATCCAAGTTTGCTAACATAATTTAGGTCAATTAAGTAGTATTGTAATTTGTAAGATATAAGAATCGTTAAGTTACCATTGTACATTTACTTATGATAATTCTTTAACACAAGGCCATTCAATTGAAATTGTTTCAACCTGTAAAATAATATACATGACATTAATATTGATAATTAGATTAAGATTAAAAATTATAAAAACATATTAATCACTTATATTAGCAAGTTGTTCATTAGGTCCTGTCATATTAAATTTTCTACTGGTGTGTCTAGACCATATTTCCTACATTTTGCACTTGACCCTTTTTAGTACACCTTATTTACACTTGGTATTTTCTATGTTTCCTTTTTATCTTTCTTACCCGCCTTTTGAACCTTCCCAGCATCATCCTCTTAACTGTTGGATGTATTTGCTCATAATCATTCAATGGAAAAAGATCACTCCCATAATAGGCCACAATACTTGATCATACGCTTTTAAAGTACCTTTTTTAGCAATCATTCATGCATAGTTGCATGGGTAACCATATAAGTCCTACACTCTACATCTAAAACAAATGTACCTTTTTAGTCCTATAAGATGCTTTCTGTCCCCTTTACACTTGCTAGGTCTTTTAACACTTGCTAGGTCTTTTAATTGGCTCCTTAGGCTCTCCTCTCCACTAGGGTACTCATCACTGTCAATGAAACTTCCATACTCACTAAAGTTAATCACCATTGGTTACTGGCCATCTTGAATTGAAACATCAAATGTATTATGTACTCCTTCAACTTCATTATCATCTTCACCTTCAACTTCATTATCACCTTTAACTCCGTTCTCACAAGTGCCCACCTTCTCATTGTTACTACTCCCTTCTTTAATAGCATGTATATTAACTTCATCATCATGAACAACATCCTCTTCAAAGCCCAAATCTTTAACATTACCTATTATAGCCAAAATTTCTAAGGACATAATCGGAAAATCAAATTTGTGTGTAAGATACATCTCAATTGTCCCATATATTTTTAAAAGGTTAATTAACCTAATGCAATTTTCATTAGATTCAAACCTTAAAGAGTTATTGAATTTAAAAACAAAAACCCTAAAATAAGCTTTGTTAACCTGTAAGTATCTAAGTTCTTTACCTATCCACAAATTTGTCTATATTGATAAAATCAAGATCAACTTTATCAAAACAACTTGATGACCTACCCCTCATAACTCAACTTGGGATCTTTCTTAAAGTATCCACTAACTTCAAACTTCTATATTAAGTCATTATAAACCTACAAATAGTAAGTAAATTACAACTTATGTTTTAAAAAAATATACTTATATATACATACACAAACACATATACAAGTTACTTTAGTTGAGAATTTCTTATAACAATAGAGTGTCACATAAGATGTTAACTGAGTAGAAAATAAAAGTTGAAAGTTATGTTTTGAGTTAACAATGTTCATTTCATAAGAGCCATTGTCTTGATTACTATACTGAGTTAAAGGGTAAGGTTTGTTAATGAACTTTTTAGTTTTCATAAGCATGGGACACAATGAATTCTAATGATTTACGGATGAAATTCAACTCTAATATGCATATAGCCATGCAATATCAAATAAAGTTCAAGTAACTCTTGCATTAAGTAACATTAACTTTAAGCAACAATGAAATATCAAATAATGCGAGTCACATAATAATTTGTAACATGCTTGTTATACATGAAGAGGGCAATCCCCTATAATAAACAAAAATGGTGCACAATTGTCCATAATTGTCTCTTACACTTACTAATGTTAACAAATATCTATCTAATAAAAATAAAAATAATATATGTTTTTAACGAAAACAAACCATAAACACTATCAACGATGGAGAAGTTACATCTGACTGTGAAATAAGGAGAAACCCACTATAATAACTCGCACCACACCATGTGCTAACAAATGCCCACACCCACAAATAGAGAAACATGAGCAATATGGATTAGGGATTGGGAATTTCAACATACCAAAAAAAAAAGAAACGCGAGAAAGGAGACAAGTCTTTTGAATTAGCTCCATGGCCTATTCTAGATGACAACATTCATGAAAGCCAAATGACAGACAACATTAAACAATAACATTTGCTTTGACATATGGAATGAGACCCATATAAAAAAAATGATAAAATATGTCAAAAGTTCTTTTTTTTTTGGTCACAGAAGGTTGACAAAAATATTGAGTTAAGATTTCTTATTGAATGTTTTCAAAATGATAAAGAGATATTTTTAAACAATTGTGAAACTTTAGACTTTTTTTTAAATGTAACAAAATGTTATCATTTAAATTGAATTTTGGAAAAAAAATATTAAGGTGACCATTTTGCCCATAATATTATGTTTTTTGGTTTGCAAAGGATTTTAAATATCAAATTGTTCTAATTTACTAACTCTTGCATTTACATGGTTTAAAAAGCATAAATTAGGGTGTATATAAGTAAAAAGCTAATAAAATTAAATAAGGAAAAAGATTTGCCCAGCTCTTAGGTTATGATAGCCTATGGATAACATTATTATTATTATTACTATTATTATTAGAAGTTAGCATGGTCCAATAATTTGCATTTAATAAACTTTAAGATTAGAATTTATACAACTATTATGAATGAGCATTTGTAACAAACAATTGAAATTAAAAATGATAAAAATTTAACTTAAACCAACAAACTAAATCAATTATTAAACCCACCCATTATTATATTTTTTTTGTGACAAAGGGAAAGAAAACTAAGGAAAAACAAACAAGCTAGCTAGTGCATATTACGGCAGTATAGCGCGCTATGCTTGTCCCGATGAATAAGGCCCAAAACTGTCATCGGGGGCTCCTGGAGAATATGCAATCTTGGACTGACTAGGGCTGCGATTGAGGCTAAGTGATCTGCACACTGGTTCCCTTCACAATGAACATGCCGCAACTGCACCTCCCAGGGTCGTTGGAATAGGCCTCGGGTACCTGCCACCAAAAGATGGTCATCAGATAAAATTGGATTGGATGAAGACAAAATGTTTATAACTTCGAGAGAGTCCGCTTCGACGATGACTCGTCGATAACCCATGGTCCAGGTTAGTGTGAGACCCGATTGGACTCCCCAGAGTTTTGCCGTCAGTGGGGTTCCTCGTGTAATGTGTTGTAGAAACCTACCGCACCACTGACCATGCGAGTCTCTCAAAATTTCCCTAGTAGTGGTGATGCTGCCTCCTTGTTTCACTGCCCCATCAGTGTTTACTTTAACCCAATCCTCAAGCGGTTTGGTCCACCCAACTAGCGTGCCCATGGGGAGACTTTGGGTTGGGAGCAGACAGGTTTCTGCTACCCGAGCCCATTCTATCTATGCTACGTACTCCAGGGTGGCTCTGTCACCTGCTTCCGGCCAAACAAAATCAGGGTCAAAAACACTTTTGTTTCACCAGGACCATAGAAACCAACAGGCTACTTCAAAGAGAGAAAATCAGTCGAATTACTGCACTTGGTGGTGCTTTGTAAGGTTAGTTTTCACCCATCGCACCTCATCCTGTAAATAGAATTCCGTATCTACTATCTTCGGGGGGAAATTACCCCAGAAGGCTTTAACTCTCGAATAATCCTTAATGGCGTGAAGGGTAGATTCTTCATGTCTATAGTAGTGACAACTGCTGTCCGTAGCAATGTGACGGTTTACTCTTTGTTGATTGGTCAACAATTTGCCTTTGGTCAGTAACCAAAGGAAAGCCCGAATGCAATAGGGTCCTGCCCATTTTCAAATTAAATCCCATAGGCTACTATGCTCATAAGTGATCCTCCCTTCGATTAATTCGTAAGCAGACGCTACTGTGAACCGTCCGTGAGCTGTTTGTCCCCACTGGAGAGTATCGTCCTCTGGACTATCTGCATTAATGGAGGTCTCCGCAATGTCCAGACAAACTAAGGAAGGGAGGTACTACTAGAACAAGCTCCACCGCTAGGTGTTATCAGCATTCCGAAAATCTGCAACAGAGGCGGAGAGGGAGCTTTCGAGGATTGAGGAGGTCGCCACATTTATAAGTGGGCCCCAGTCCTTTACCCAATTATCCAACCATAAAGGATTCGCCGTCCGTTGCCATGTTTCCATTGGAGTCCTTGAAGAATAATCGGCGTCGTAGACAGTCCCCTCCATATACTCGAAGCCCCGACCCACTCTATAGTCTAAGGGATGTGATGTGGGTCAACGCGATATTTAGCTCTTAAAATCTGAACCCATAAAGCTTGGGACTGTGTAATCAACGCCCAACCCAACTTAGACAATAAGGCATCGTTGGAAGAGCGGATTCGTTTAAGGCCCAGTCCCCCCGCTTTTTTGGGCTGGCAAACTTTTTCCCAGTTGGCTAGATGCACCTTCCTTTTCTCATCTGTTGATCCCCATACAAAATCATGCATGAGACTCTCTAAGTCGTCACATAGATGCCTCGGGAGTCTAATTGTTTGCATTGTATAGGTGGGTAGGGCCACTATCACAGACTGGGTTAAAGTATCCCAGCCTGTTAGAGATAGTACCCTTGCCCTCCATCCGGCAAGTTTCTGCCTTGCATTATCAAGGATAGGCTTGTACATGTGTCTGGAAGACCTCTCATGTAACAAAGTGACTCCTAGGTACTTCCCCAAATTGTTCGTGCACGAGATATACAAAGCTTGATTGATTCTACGCTCGAGAGTTGGGGAGACATTTTTTGAGATGAAAATTTGAGTTTTGTCAGTATTCACTTTCTGTCGAGAAACCTGACAAAACTCTTCCAGGGCTCGAGCAATAACATGGATTTGCGAGTCCGTGGCTTCCGCAAAAAGGACTAGGTCATCTGCAAAAAAAGATGGGATAGCGGAGGCCCAGTAGGGCTCAATTTTATCGGTTTCCATAATCCTTGGTCCACTTTGTTCAAAATAAGTTGTCCTAAGCTTTCCATGTATAGGACAAATAGGTGGGGCGAGAGCGGGTCGCCTTGTATAATATCTCGTGACGGACGAAAAGGTTCAGTCACTGCGCCGTGCCATGCTACTTGCAAAGTAACTGTCGTCACACATTTCATAATTACAGAGATTAAATTGGTGGAAAATCTGATGTCCGTTAGAGTATTCTGGATAAAATCCCATCAGAGCCGATCATAAGTTTTTTCAAGGTCTACCTTGATCGCCATAAAATCGATCTTCCCTTCTTCTTTCGCATCAAATGTATAGCTTCCTGGGAGATGATAATATTGTCCATTGTTTGTCTGCCCGAGATAAAACTACTTTGGGGGTGCCTAGACTAGCCAAGCCATATGGTTTTCTAACTGATTAACAATAACTTTGGAGATTATTTTGTAAAGCACGTTGCAGAGGCTAATCGGTCAAAATTGCGCTATAGTCCGTAGGGAGGGAACTTTAGGGATCATGACGAGAGTGGTGTGATTTAAATCAAGTTCCCAACATTCCAGCCTGAATACAACCTTTACGTACTTGATCACTTTTGGCCTGACCTGGGGCTTTAGTTGGGTTTATGCCAAACACTGCTGACGTGATTTCAGTGGCGTGGAGGGGTTGGGTCAAGGTCTACAGGCTGTCTATTGATAGCAGAGGGAACACGTCTGAGATGGGGTAGCATTGGATAGGCCCAACTTCCTGGGTGTACAAGGTGACGAAGAAATCCCTAACTAACTTGCCTTGTTGTACCGGGTCAGAAATTTGGGCCCCCTGAGAGTCCGTGAGTCACTCTATCTGAATTTCTTTCGTTTAGAGAGCGTAAGAGTATGATAATACTTCGTATTCCTATCTCCTTTCCAGATCCAGTCACAACGGACTTTATGATGCGAATATATTTCTTCCTCACATAAAACCTGCATCAATTCCATATTTAAGTGTTCCTCCAAATCTAATAGAGTGTCCGAGGTGTCCTGTGTCATGGCCCTTTGCATGCCTTGAAGTCTTGCTAACAGGCACTTTTTCCAATGGAAAATATTACCAAAGATAGATCGATTCCATTCCTAAAGACGAAGGGAGAAGAGGGCTAGCGATTTGCTCATTGTCTCCTCTGGCAGTAACCAATGGTGCTCAATGACTTCAGCGGGTTAGCTAGGCGTTCTGGAAGCGAAAGGCCGGGGAACCAAGAACTCTCGGAGTGTGTCTGTGGAGATGAAGCAGCATAGGACGGTGATCTGAACCAAGGAAGGGTAGGTGTTGGTTCTCTGTATAAGGAAAGGCTTGCAACCAATCCGACGAGCCAAAGACTCTGTCCAGTCGAGCTTGAACCAGGCCTCAGCGCTATGTAATTTTAGACCCTGTAAACCCCAGATCGTGTAGACTACACTCATGCACCCAATCCTAAAACTGTCCGTTCATTACTCGCGTGCACTAAGCTCCACCTCGTTTATCAGCGAGTTTCAGTTTTGCATTGAAATCCCCACCCATGAGCCATGGAGTATGAATAATACTACCGATCCATTTCAAAATCGGCCAGAGGTAGGTTTGGGAGGCAGGTTGAGGGCTAGCATAAACTGCTGTAAACTCAAAAGAAACAGAAGCATAATGAATCTTTGTATGGATAAATTGGCGGTGGGCTAGCACTATTTGGATATTGAAATTGGCTTTCTAGAGAAGCCAAATCCCTCCCGAAAAGCCCTCTGCCTCTACCCTAAAAGAAAAATCAAAGCTCAAAGCATTGACGACTTTTTGGGCCTTAGGCCCACTAATTCGAGTTTCCATCAAAACGAGGATACCAGGCCTAAAATGACTAAGATAATTTCGAAGAATGGCATGGAGTTTCGGCCCTTAGTAATTCCAAATTAAAATCGACATAAAGGAATTAGGCTAGTGAGGAGCTGTACCTCCCATGGCGTCCTGGATTCCTTCAGTCTAAGATTAGGGTGCGGGCACTTCTTTAAGGTGCATTGACTGGATTTGGTCGGGGCTTCCCTCTCCGACTGCTAAGTTGGGAGGGTCAGTGTGAGGCATTGCAATGTCCTCACTGGGAGGCCCGATTTCCTGCTCGACCTCAACACCATCCATTTGTTGGATGCACTCTTCCATGAGCAGTGCGCTTATCCCTAGGAACTGACTATCACAAACCATTTCTGAGTGAGTAGCGATTTCCATAGCTATATTTTTTCTCTGCTGGTGGGCTGTATTTGGATGTGTGGGACTAGAGCCTAGTCCGGTTCCTGAGGCCCGGTGGGCTTAGAGCTTTCCTCTGTGGATTGTGGAGTTTGGCCTTTGGGTCCATTTCTAGATTTGGGCCTAGTAGAGCTAGCCAAAGGGGCTCGGTGGGGTTGCTTTTCCTTGTTCTTTAAAAGGGTTATGTCCAGTCGGGCTCCGAGGCCCATTGCGGCGTTGCTGGGAGGAGCTATTGGTGTTGTCTCTTCCAGCAGTTCCAGGAGATCCTATTCTGTTAAGAGGGCATAGCCAAAGGGGCTCGGTGGGGTTGCTTTCCCTTGTTCTTTAGAAGGGTTATGTCCAGTCGGGCTCCGAGGCCCATTGCGGCGTTGCTGGGAGGAGCTATTGGTGTTGTCTCTTCCAGCAGTTCTAGGAGATCCTATTCTGTTAGGAGGGCATATCTCGAGCCTCTCCTCTGAAAGGACTCGTGATTATTGGCCATTGCTGTACGTGTCTTGGCTTGATCTGGATGGATGGGAATTGTCTTTGATTTGCATTGAACCTTCATCCATGGCCCATACCCATTAGCAGAGTCGACCGTGGCCTTCTCCAAACAATTACCTGTCGTTGGGAAACTAGGAGCTGCTGCCGCCGTTGCCTGCATCTCTGACGCTCCTCTGTTGGCTCCAAGGCATGCTGCCTGTGCTGGTGGAACCTGCGCTTTTTGCAGACAGCTAGATGCTTCGTGGCCGACTTTGCTGCAGGAGTAACATATATGCGGCAGTCCTTCATACTCGACCCTCAGCAGTTCGCCGTTAAGCGGCACAGTGGAGCGTAGCAAGGCGGAGAGGTCAAGGTCGATAGCAACCCTTGCATATTGTCCACGCTGCACGTAGAGAGTGGTTTCATCGATGCGGAAGGTGATGCCCACAAGGTCCCCCAGATCCTGAAGAATGCTCAGATGATACCTCACGATGGGAAGATTTGGAAACCGTATCCAGACGACGACACGGTGGAGCTGACTATGGTTTGGGCGGAAGGAGGGCGTCCAGCGCTACACCGAAAGCATCTGACTGTAAATGGTCCAAGGTCTGGCGGTGATGGCGTGGAGGTAGTCCTCCTCCTTCATGAACCGTATAAGAAAAAACTCATGCTCCAAATCCACGATCTTGAGGGGGCCTTTTGGTTTCCATAAAAGCTTCAAGCGATTTGCTAATGTCTGAAAGCCAATCCTCCGTCCGAGAAGCTTGACGATCACTGTCTGTGTCCAAACGTTGTCTAATTTCAGCTTGAAACTTTGGGACAGCACTATACCGCCCCCTTTCTCTCCCAGAAGCTGGCGTATATCGCCCTTTTCAGGGTTGATGGGGTCCTCTAAAGGCCAGGCTTTATCCTCGCTAGCGAAGTCGTCAGGTGTGTCTCCCGTCAATACTCCGCTATAGGATTGTTTTTAGTTGGGTGGGGTTTCGTGTAACATCCCGCCCCCGATGGGAAGGGTAGAATAGTAATTTGGAAAGGGCTGAGAGTGGTTAGGATTGTTTTGGTTTATTCATGCATATCCTTATACGTGAATAGTAAAATTTGCACATGAAAATAACTGTACATGCATTCATGACATTTCCCGGTAGATGTGCCTACATGTGATTTTGTTGTGGAAAATGTGGTAATTGTGCTTGCAAAATTAATTGGAGTGATTTTTCGTGTGTTTTACATTTTAGGAGAATTTTAGGGATTTTTCTAGAAATTTCTGTCCAATGGCACTGGATATTGAAGTAAATGATTTTGAGATTGTAATTAGAGCCATTGGAATTGGAATGGATTTAATTGATTTTTGTCTTCTTCTCATTAAGGGGCAAGTATCATGACATGTGTCATGACACTCTTAAGCTCATTAAATGCTTGGTTATCCTCATTCACGACTCTTCCTTGTTGAAAGAGTGA
>JAOTAX010000001.1:18907410-18928712 GCA_025629825.1 Erythroxylum guanchezii
AATAATTGGAAAGGGTCTCATAAGCATTTCATATGCATTATTGTGTGATCAATTTAATTGAGTAATTTGCTTATGCTAAGTGAAAATGTGATACTTATGTAAAGTGCAACATGTGATTATGTATTATGTGAAATGTCGTGTTTCGTGAATTGAGTGAACCACCGACGATGGTTACCTCACTGAGTTCGCAAAACTTACCAAAATTGCAACGTTGTCTTTTCAGGATCGAGGGTAGATTCCTAGCTCCAGAAGAACTTTTCGAGCCTTGTAGATCACAGCAGACGTTATGGCTCACAGGTCGGTCAGCTGGGACTTTTGGGATGACCTAGATAGATGTATTTTCCCTGTATATGTAGCAATTGTACTAAGTTTGTAGAATGATGTACAGACAGGAAACAATGACAGTTGTAAATTACTGATTTTGATGAAATGAAATGAAAAAAGGTTTGGTTTTAAAAAGTTGTAATTTTTATATTGATGTTTTATTATTATGATGCCATGTGGAGTATAGTAATGTTTGTTCGTAGTTCTTTCTTGTCATAGAATATATACCGGAATGACCTGCGGGTATCTCGGTGTGTACCCTACGGTAAGCGGGCGCTACATTTCGTCCTCGCGTTTTCGAGTACGTCCACATTTTGGAAGGTGGCCCTCCTAGTCGAGGGACGCCATGGGAAGCATGGCGGATGGAGAAGACGATGGGATCAGTGGAAGAAAGCAGAAGGGAAACGCGCAAATTGTTCGTCACCTTTTCTTGCTTTAGGAGTTTCTCACTCTAGATGTTGAAAGAAAAGGACATTTCAATTTCTTATTTATATGGAACTAACCCACTCATTATTTTAATATGCTAATATTCATCCAAATCGAGTATCCGATGCAACGGTACGCGGCATGGCTGGCTCAGGCTGGGGGAACAAGATCTTCTATCCAGTTTTATGGTGTCTTATTATGTTCAGTGAATCTCAACCATTTATTTATACGAGCCCCGCATGAGCTCCACATAAATAAACGTAAAACTCGCATAAATAAATAACTAAGATTCACTGGACACAATAAAACACCATAAAAACTGGACAGAAAATCTGAACTTCAGGCTGGGCCGGTGGTTTGACTCCAACTTCCATTTATCTCTTACACATCTGAGAGTACAGTTAGTGAAAACCATCCATCAGAATCTACACACGGCTTTCAACCAAGAAAGGATAACATATTTTCTTTCCAACATTCTTTTAGATCCTCTGTCCCTCTTACCCTATTCCTTCTATTCTCAAGTACTCTTGTCTCATTTATTAAATAGATGAATTTTTATAAAACAAAGTAAGAAAAGAGTAATAAGAATAAGTGATTTAGTCCCGAATTTCTGGTAGCATTAATCCACGGAGAGAGAAGAGTATTCAAGAGATGTATTTCATGTGAATCAAAAATTCAAAAGAAAGATAATAATAACTGTAAAACTGTATCTGGTTCCTGAATTTCTTGAGCCTAGGAGTACGTAATCCAAGTATAATTTTAAAACTTTCAGATGCACCAAACAACTCTGACCCATGTGAATACAAAAATTATAAAAAGACCACAACTGTCTTCTGTCAAAATGTGTTTTGAGGATGGCCCCGTCCCCACCACTAAAGTATTGGCCTAATCTCGCAGTTCCAAGCACCTTCTTTCCGCATTATCACCAGTCTGATCTCGGAGTCGGAGCTCAAGTACTACTTGGTTCAAGGAAGAAAGCATCTCTCTCCAAAACCCCCCAAGAGAATGACGTTTTCTCCTTATTTTTCATAAAAACACGGAGTCTAGCTCGTTCTTCCTCCAAACAATGGAAATAAAGGACAGGACAGGAACCCAATGGAGGAGGAGATCAGGTTAACATCATAGGAGATACAAAACTCACAAATTACGTACACCAGTCTACTATCAAGACTGCACAGCTAGCCTCTGAAGATGCTCAAAGAAGACTTGAAGGCTCACATCATCTGTAAATATCACATCTGAACCCGCAGCCATCTCATGGGCATTATTGTACGTAGCTGAAGGGTTCAACTTTGCCAATAAGAACCTAGCCTGCTCGGCAAGACATATAATTACAAAACCATCAGTAACAAAATATCAAAAGTTACTGCTGCCATAGAGCAACAGCACCTAACAAGACATAAAAGCTGGGAATAGTAATTCCCATTAGTGAATCACCATTAATTAGAATGAATTAATCACTGCAAGAACGGATAATTTTGGGAAAATCCATGACATATTGATTTTGGAGGAACAATGAGCATGGAGACTATTGAACTGCAACAAGGTCGAGGTGGATATAGACCAGGTTTAAATTGATTAATACTGACCTGAGATCCATGCTGATCACAAACCACCAATCTGGGAACGGGGAAACGATCCCTGATGATCATAGCAGCATCATCTTGTGGCGCTTGCAATAGTTGAGCAAATGCCTGTTGTGAAAAGATAACGGAATGACTCAGGAAGTACAAAAAATAAAAGAACTTGCATCATATGACAACAATTAGAGAATCCAAAAGTAAGAAGAACGGAAAAAAGCACTTTCTAGTTAACAAAGACAGATGGAAGTCATTAAAACCATTTAACCAGGCATTGGAGATTGACTTGTAATCATGCAATGCTTCACAGATGTTAAGGAAAATAACTAGAAGTTTTCCATTATCACAAAGATATTTTATTGCCATGATCAAAGAGCATTGTATTAAGTAACACGGAAGGAAAATAGGTACTAGGGTAGCATTTCCAGTATCTACGATGCATTGATCCAACTATCTATTTCATTTATGCCACATCTTAAATGTTTGTCTATCAGATAAGAATTTTCTTTTATTAATGCAGATGATTGGCAGGACCAACCTTCTAGGATTTTCGATTGCTGGATAAACATATTGAAGAGATGCCAAGAAAACATACAATATGGACGTAAGGAAGAAGAAGATGATGAAACAAAAAGAGTTACCAATAATTTTTTTGGTTAATTTTGGAGATTAAAATCAACATAAAAGCCAAATGGAGAATTAAAACCTAACTAGCCTGAATGCAATTTGTGAATGACAATCCTGCTTTTCATCAGGGACAGATTTATACATACTTGGTGTTCTGGCTGATTCTGATAACCCATGTTACGCCACTGTGCTATTGTCATTCCATGGAACACTACAACACTGAAATACGAGTCTAACAAGAGAATCCGATCGGCTGCAATTGAAGCAACATCCAATAAAGCAGGTTGTGGAAGTGAATTAAATGAATATGATATAAGTGAAGGTTGAATCATGACTGCAGCATTGGTAATATTTTCTCGGTTTAACAACATGCGGAAATAAGCTGTCTCATCTGGGCTGTTGTTAAAAACCTACCAAATCAAACAAATAAATAACATTCATATACCACATGCAGAACAAAATAAGAAATGATAGGAGAGAACATATAGGACATTAGTACCTGTACAAATTGGGATCGTCGTAGATTAAACATAAACTGAGGGAACAACGAAAAACAAGGGTTCAATGTAAACGATGATGGATCATCCTTCCGGTATTCACCAAATTTGGAACAGGCGCGAATCAGGTTCCTATCTAACCAACGGGTGGCATCAAATCCTTCCTGTTGAACAGATTGCATAGATAGAGAAAAGTTACTGAAGTAATTAACTTTAACACAATTAATAGAAGAAATGAAAACTTTATATATGCTTGCACTGCAGCAAAGCTGACTGAGTTGTTAAGCTTCTATGGATTATACAACAGCCAAAACAAAGTAACTGCAAGAAATTGTCTAATTGCAAGCATGGGTGACTTTTTAAATCATCAGTCCACGCATTTTAACCAAATGGGAGGGATGCATCAATTGCAGAAAAGGTGTATAAAGAATTAAGCAAGGGAGCAAAAATTAACAGTTGTAGCAACCTCGATCTCCATTTTCAGGGATGCTAATCTTGCCATTACCACAGCAGCAGTCTCCTGGTCAAAACCTTGTACCAGTTCCTGAAAAGAATCAAAATCCCCAGTCAAATTCACTGATGACAAATAAAATGGCACACAGAATGTATGAAGTATACCAAAATATTGTCCACCCTTTCAACAACATGCATGTCATTCATCATTTTGAAGCTTTTCAAAATAGTTCTCTTGAAGTTATTCAACTTAATTGCAACTTATCAAGGTCCAGTAACTTAAATGGGAGAAGCCACACTGTCATATCAACAAACCAATAACTAAGGGCTTCATTAAGAGCATAAAAGACAAGAAAATTTTGAAGTATTACAAAAAAGGTAATCTTCATGCATAACACAAAGTTTCAAATTACACGATTGAGATCTCAGTCAGTTCTTGGGTGAATAGGTGATTGAGGCAAGGGGTTGCTTCTTTAAAGATTGACGCATGTGAAGCCCTATAACTCTACGTGAATTATTGTAGATAACTGGCTTGCACGGGAAAGAAGATAAGTAAGAAGTAAACTAACCTCTGTGCTAACAGCACTATCTATCCATCTTCTTGTAATGGTTGTGACTCGAAGTAAGGTATGGCCTTCAGGGTTTTGAAAACTGTAATTAAAGAAATAAAAGGTAAGATTAATAGTAGAACATGTAGCATGTCAAAGAGAAAAGCAGATATACTTTTGCAAGTTGTACACATATCTACAGAGGCAGAGTTAGCATCTGGTATACCTTGTAAGGAACTGTATGTATAACTGTGCATTTGCAGTTCCAGGTGTATTTGACCTTTCACTGGAGGACAGATCAAAGAAAACAGTTAAACAAGTACTCTTGTCCAGACCACATAACTTCCAAGCTGTGGTATTCCCCTCGCCAATAACTGTGTCCGAAACATTAGGCCCTTTCTGCATTATTTTCCAGTGCAAACAAGCAGAAGTTAATTAGATCTTCATTGCAAAAGCACAAGCATTAGATAAACACCATAAGCCATCATATATAAGTGCATTTTCATTAAAATTGAAAGAAATTATGAAAAGGCAAAGAGCAAACTTAACCTTCTCCAAAGATGAGCAAGGCCCAATAACTCCCTGAATTTTGATATCCTTGGAGCAGTTAATCTCAAGTGCTCCACTGCAAACAAATAAAAGATAATTAACGGCCAAAAGCAATAAAAATAAAAATAAACGGAGAGAGAATGGATTCTCAAACATAACATCTGGATGATTGATGAGAGAAACACCAAACATATCCCAATTTTCTCAATGCTCACAACTGTAAATTTAAGACATTTAAGTGAAACATATTGGAAACTCAATCTGAAGCCAGCAATTCATTAACAGAATTATTCATTGAACTTGTCAATGCCTCACAATTGCTAAGGCTAGAAAATTTCCAAGGCATCAGCAATTTAAGAGAGTAGAAAACGACACCAAAAGAAACATTACAATCATTGATAACATAGCTATTCATATTAGAGTCACCAGTAGCACACTGTACAAACTAAGGTCACGGATCTTCAGCAAGATTGACCATTAGTGGGAAAAAAAGGTACAAGAGCATAATTGAAATTAAATTATACAATAAACTGACAGGCCTCCAGTTAAGCTTTCCTACTCAAGACAAAAGAAAAGGGGCTAAAATGATTAGAGGAAAAAAACGATTCCTAAGGTCGATTCTGGAGGGCTGCTATTTTTTATTTCTGCTTTATTACTTGTTTGTTTTGGCATTAGCAAGATTCTAGAAGGCTGAGGTGGCATGGTTGTTAGGGAAGGGCGTCAGGTCAGGGAATATTGAGCTGACAGAGGGGAGTGGAAAGGGGCAGGCAAAAATGTACTAGGAATGAAAGTGTCTACGGAGATAATGGCACCTCTTGGATGTTGCCTGTAATGTCCTCCCACTGATTTTCATCTGAATAAAAGACCTACACTTTAACCATTTCTCTTCTGCTTTACTAGAGACTTAACATAAAACTAGCAATTTAACTCTTACTATACTTTTGTAAGCTTTGAAAAATTACAATTTCAACATCACCAAGGAACATAATACATAAAAGGCGAAGGAGAAAAGGGAATATCCATATTTGATACTTACTTGAAACAAAGACCAAGGGCTTGTTCACCATCTTCAAATACCCGCTTGAAAGAGTCTTTAAATACAGAATGCCCAAAACTTTCTGACAGAACAACTAGGCCACCAGTTCTTTCAACTGAAACCTTCATTTCAGCTACACCAACCTAGAACAGGCATCTTCAATCAACAATATAGTGTAGTTGACATCAACCAAGTCTCTTACAGTGGGAGAAAAATAGTGAACTTGATTTCCAGTTTCCTCCTCAGATGGAAGACATGGGAAATTTTACCAATAGCAACACAGTGAGAAACCAGCAACTACAATTCATAACTACCACTATTCAGTTCAAAGAATCCCTGATGTTACTAAGAGAACAAGCTCATGAACTAAAAGCTATGAGGATTGTGAGCAAATTTACCCATACTGAGAAATGAGCCTAACAGAATAAGAGCTCACTTGAATTTCAATCATAGCTTTTAAAACTAAGCATTGGAAATTAGGAGAGAGAAAAGAACCCTCAACATTGGGCTTTAGATCTCAAAATTGGCTGTATTTGGATCCTCATTATTTCAATAGCACAGCTTCAAAAACATATATTCCTCTGGCTGGTCAAAGTCGCATTCCTAATTGGACTTAGCCGGTAGTTCATACTATGGAGATTGGTTGCTTTGTCAAATCAACAAGCAAAATTTGGACATAATTATAACACAAGAAACTAAATAAGAACCTGATCTAGCGCAGATGCAAAAAGGTCCAGAACATGACCCTGGTTGACAAGCTGCTTAGAAAGGCTATCATAAAACTTGACAGCTTTCTTGAAATATGGCGCAGCATCCTTGTCAAGATCCTTGTGTGAACGCACAGGATCAGACAAATCTTTTGATACGATCTGCAAAATTCAAGAATGACAATTACCTTAATAATTATTGTAAATATACATGAGTGAAACAGAAAAATGCTCAACATGAAAAATAATAGCCAACACTCAAAACCATGTCCTAATTTAAATCTAAAATTGGAACATAACACTAAAAATTATAATATTCTCACAAATTATCAACTTGAAGACATGGAGAGGAATATGCAAGGGCACAGAATACATAGTTCAACAGCAAACAGGCAATACTCTTAAATCTGAAAAAAGAAAAGGTTACCACAAAAGTTCTTGATCTTGGCAAAAAAAACACAGTTATTCACATCAATTACCACATACTTTATTAAGAAGTAACCACCAAACCAGGGTACTTTTCACACCAAAATAAGATATATGAGCAAATAAAAAGACCTTCACTGGTTCCAGACCAACCAAAACAGCATAAGTCAGAATGCGATAGTTAATTCCACAGAACTTTGTTTTCCCCTTGGCAAAGGTAAGCATCATTGGCTACAAAATCTCAGGTAGTTACATTACTGTTATCACTTAAAAATCCTATGCCCATTAACCTCATAAAGCATAACAAGAATCGCATTTAAAATTGGAGTCAAAAGGTAATACCGTGCCAGGCCCTTCCGTGCATGGACCACCAACCAAAGCTATAATTCTAGCCCCTGTTCCAGGCATACAAGCTCCAAGCAACCCTGCTGCCACACTCAATGCCACTCCTGTGCACCTCAAAGCCCGAGTGCCTGGTGACACGGGCCATTGATCCGTTTGCAACTCATCCAAAAGCTACAATTAAAAAATTCACACAAGTTCTCTTCACTCACTAATACCTATAGACACCAAATTAACAACTAGTTAAAAGGCAAACCAAAATCGCACCGAATTGAGTGTATATTCGCACTCAGAAGCAGGCAACAAGAACCGGGTGACACCCAAATCCGGAACCCCATTTTGCATCACTTTTTGTTGTTGGTACCCAGCAGGGAGTCTCCGACCCGCGACGCCAAGTCCCAGTTGCTCAATGATCTGATCCTTGGAAATCTCCTTGTTGCCTCTAAAAACATAAACCTTGGACATATCCGAAAACCCCAATTCATGAACATGAGCTTGAGTCCCAAACGTAACGAATCCAACAAGCGCGTTATCAGGTAACAACCCGATAGCGCGCTTCAACGCCGATTTAACAAACCCAAACTCCTCTTCGATCATGCACGTGTCCAAAACGAACACAAAAACAGGAGACGGTGACGAGGGCGGGTGAGCCGGATCGTGATGAATTGGGTTGTTGGGATTGAGATTAGGGTTAGGGAGCGTGTACTGCACGGTGGTGTACTGCGGGTAGAGCTCAGCGGGCAGGTTGGTGGCGGAGATCATGGAGTAGTGGGGAGGGAAATGGTTGCGCTGGAAGCAGAAGGGGCAGATCCAGATCTTGGCGGTGAAATCGACGGTTGCGAAAGCGTTGAGGATGGCAGAGCATGTTTTGCAGCGGAGCGGCACGTAGGGGACTGTGGGGATGTCGGGATGGTGGCGGATCGGAGAGATGCAGGCGGCGAGAGGGATAACGCACTTGCTGGCTTCCACCTTGGTGCGCGGCCACAAGTTCCACGACATTCGGACTCCGTCGATCCCCTCAGGATCGGTGTTCGCCATCTCCGACATGGTGCTTTCGATTTCGTTGGTGTTGTTTCTTAAGGTCTAATTAGATTGTTGATTTGAAAACTAAAGCGATCGGAATTGGAAATTCAAATTGAAAATGAAATGTTTTTTTTTCAAAATTTTCGTTAATCTTTTCGGTCAACTTAAAGGCGACCCCCAGGAGAGGACAGAAGAGGAGAGAAAGGGGTCACCACCAAGTAGGGAGAGCGAGAGAGAGAGATTGTGGGAGGAATTTGCCTTGGGAGGTAAAAATAAAATACATAATCTTACCAGATTTGGGAGTTTCCGTCTAATCTAATGTGAAAAAAAAAAGAAAATTAATTAATCCCGTAATTAAGTTGAAGATCTAAATATGGTTTAGGTGTGGACTAAGACTAACCGATAAGAAAGAAGACTACCTCCGTCCTAGTTAGACTTGCATATGAATCGGGATGTGTTTAAATTTAGTAAAATAAATCCATTCTCATACATTTTATTTTATTTTTAAATACAAACTCAATTTATTATAAAATTCTAAATTAAGTTCAATACATAATTTCCTAATTTGTCATACCGCTATCTATTTGATAATAACCGGATAATTTCCTAATTTTCAAAATTATTTATAAATTGGTAATAAATACTGGGAACTAAGAATTACCGTCATCGTCACCCTCAGTCGAAATCTTACAATAAAGTAGAGTTTGAAGAAGTCTGATAATATATAACCTTATTTTTATATAGTAGAGAGACTGTTTCCGATAATTTCGCATATAGATGTGATAATAAAAGAATGATATAAATTAAAGAGTAAATAAGTAAAACTGACTTATTAAATAATTATGTAAATAAAATTACAATAAATACATAACAAAATATAACAAAAAGATATTTATGATGATGTCCAAATTTGCTTGTACCTGATAAGTTGCAAAGTTTGACTCCTCTTATAAGCACCAAACCTAGGGCACATATGAGTTGATAAGGGGTTCTTTTGACTTGAGTGAAATTGCAGGTTCAAATTACTTTCATGTATGTAGCTGTTTAAAATTTAGAACTAGAATTTTACCTCCCATAAAAAACTTACTCAACTTAAGCAAAGATTAGTCTGAATATAGATGAGTTAAAAATACCTTCCTATAATTAAAATCCTTCTAAAGGCATGTTGTGGAAAAAAAAAAAAAGAACTCCCAGGTCAGGTGCGAGGAAACGAAACGAAACCAATACTCCTTTCATTTTGGGGTATTTTGGTCATTTAGGCTTCTTTCTGTTCATGATTTCCTCAAATCAAACACATTATTTTACAAATATTGATCAAATATCACTGTCCTGAGTATCAAGTAGAAGGCCTGAATCTAAAATCTCACACAGCAACACTCTCAGCCTCTATTCCCTCTCTATCTCTCTCTATATTTCAGTAACCCCGTCGTGACGCCAATTCCTCCTTTTCCGCCCAAATCGCCGTCGTTTGATTCCTTAACATTTCGTTGTTCCAAATCTCCACGGTTCTAGGGGTTGTGATTTCATATTTCAAGCTTTTACTGGCCTTTAGGGTGAGAGGACAATCAATCTCGATTACTTTGGCTTCTGAGTCCAGATGCGATACGATTCCAAGGTGACGTCATCTCTCAGGTGGTACTCTCCTGCGCTATCCTTTCCTTTCCTTTTGTAATTTAATTATTGAACAAATGTAGTTTCTATTTTGAGTTTTGAGACCTCATGCAACCTCCTTAAATACGTGCAAAGCTTTACAAGCTTGATATGGGTTTCGATTCAGGGGAATATAATGAGTGGTAATGTGCCACAGTGTTTAGGTTTTCGTGTTTGTGATCTTTCAAACAGCATGCTCCTCTAGGATAATTTAAACAGGAACGAAGTTCTTGCTTCTTGTTTCTAGTATTATTTAGAGATCTTGTTTGGGTATCAAGCAGTAAATGAGATGCTTTTCTCTCTAGCAGGAGGTTTTACTGTTGGGTTCTTAGTTAGCAGTTCTGATCTCCGCTTGTCTGCCCAAAAATGGATGTTGTGTTGGATTTAAGATGCTCTCTTAAACAATTTGTTGTTTTATGTTGAGATCAAATGCTTCTTTTTTCTCGTCTTGATTGTTATATCAGTAAAAGGACTGAGTTGGATGTTCTTTGGCTCTTTGTGTTTCCAGGTGATCTGTTATTGCTCTAGATTACGTCATGTTCTGGAGAGATCGGGAGAGGGATAAAAAGGATAAAAATGGTGGACCACCCTGTGGTCAAGTTCGAGTTCTTGTTGTTGGTGACTCGGGTAAGTTCTTCATTTGTCTTTTTAATGTGCTTCTGCTTAGATTAGGGGAACCATGTGAGATTTTAAACCATAGAAATGCAAATCTGGCGGATTCATCTTATCTATGCCTATTTTCTAAAAATTCTGATAGATGAATGATTTATCACACAGATTATTCTTTTCCAGTGTGGAACTTGTACAATCTAATTAATGGAATGTCTGTACTTGGGTCCTGGATTTATGCATTTCAATTGGTTGGATACCTTTACCAACACAAATTTGCAAATGACACTTACATGTTGCAAATCTTGATAACACCAGACAGTGTTTTCATGGCTCATAACTTGTTCAACAAATAAATAGTAACTTTTTATGTAATTCTTTGTGGTCACTTGCTATACAAATAGCAGATACCTGAGAGAAAAGCCCTGATCTACTTCCAGGATATCTTCGATGCTCTTGCACCAAATTAAACTATTTTGCCTTTTGATGTGAATTTAAATTTTAATTTGAATGTTTATTAGGTGTGGGAAAGACTTCACTCGTTCATTTGATTGTCAATGGTTCTTCCATCACTCGCCCCCCTCAAACAATTGGATGTACAGTTTCTGTGAAGGTAAGAGATTCTGTTCATCAGGTTGCTAAAAAGTGTTATCAATTTTCATGCCTTGACTAAGTTCTTGCAATCAATTTCATCCAGCACATTACTTGTGGTAATTCCAGTAGCTCGTCAAGCAGCATCAGGGGTGATTCTGAAAGAGATTTCTTCGTTGAACTGTGGGATATATCTGGACATGATCGATATAAAGACTGCCGGTCTCTATTCTATTCTCAAATTAACGGTGAGCACCAAATCTTCTTCCTGGCTGGTTATTGTTATTGACATGATTTACAAAAATTCAGGTGGACTTTTGCCTCCCTTGGAGGCCATACACATACTTGCTGGTAGACTATGGTAGCCGATGTTATTACCAGTTGCATTAGGCATGATTTTTCCTTGTGAAATATTCTGTTGTTGCTTATTCAATGATGAGTGGATTTGGGGGTTTCTCAAACATGAGCTTCCTAATAGATATTATCTCTTCATTGCGAGTCATTGGTTAACCATTGTACTGGACACTTTCTTTTGCTGGTTCAGTAGAAAGTTGCCTTTCATTTTAGTGAGGGTTGCTTTTAGAAAATAGCTAACAGAACTCATTCTACTTTTTGAAGTTGGACTATTGCAGGTCCTCCAAATACTTATATCTGGATGTGATGTTCATCAGTTTGTTTTTTCTGCTTAACTGTTTAACATCTTAAAAGATAGTGTTATGCAATCACATTTTGTCCAGCAACATCTAGACGATTTGCTTCTGTTTCCTTAAATATCACAACTTTCAGACCTTATGCAAGATGTTACATCTGTGATTGATTGCTTATGATTCTGTTTTAATTCCACAGGTGTCATATTTGTGCATGATTTATCGCAGAGAAGGACCAAAACAAGCTTGCAAAAATGGGCATCTGAGATTGCAGCGACTGGAACATTTTCAGCTCCTCTAGGTTCTGGTGGTCCTTGTGGTCTTCCTGTCCCTTTTCTTGTTATTGGTAACAAGGCTGACGTTGCTGCAAAGGAGGGTACAAGAGGAAGCAGTGGAAATCTTGTTGACGTTGCTCGCCAGTGGGTTGAGAAGCAGGGTTTGTTTCCATCTAGTGAAGAGCTGCCATTGACTGAGAGTTTCCCTGGTGGTGGAGGCCTCATTGCAGTAAGCTTTTGAGATCATAAAGAAAAGAAAATGCAATTTATTTTTTGAGAACTAGAATGATCCAATTTTGGAATATTCTTGTATATCAGGGAAGCTAGTTTTTTTTTTCTTTTTTCTCGGGGAAAATGCTAGTTTATTTCTTTTACTCAAACTCGTTAGGTAGCTAGTGTACTTGATCACTTTTACATCTTTTTCCCGAAGTACTGAAAAATAACTTGACCATTACTTCGGACTCTGATCTAATAACTCATCCTAAATTCATAAGATTGAATCTGAAACATAATAAATGCAGATATTTGCTTAGTGTCGTAACTGGTAATGATTTGAAGGATGTTGTTATAGATATGCGTAACAGATGAATTATATAAGTTTTTTACTCCTTAATGTTAGACATAATTGGCATGCTAATCTGTCTATTAAACATGGACAGGCTGCCAAAGAAGCAAGGTATGACAAGGAGGGGGTGATAAAATTCTTTCGATTGGTTAGCATTCTCATTTAGCACATTGCGTTTTTACTGTGTTTTTTGCTGCTATTCTTGCAAGCTGGAGATTATCTAGCTTTCTTTGGTACATTCTTTCAGTTGATACGAAGAAGATATTTTTCGGATGACTCCTCTACACCAACTATATGGTCATCGTCTTCTTCAATTCAGGGACCAGGACATCGTTTGGATGACGATATAAATGAGGAAGATCATCTGTACAAGAATACAAGGTACTAGTACTGCCAATTTCACTTAATTATGCTTCCGTTAACTTTTGACTTGCTAAAAGAGTTGGTTCTAGTTTCGGGAATCTGTGGGCTAGTCGAGATGTTTTGGATTTACTTTGTGGAGTACTTTTGTTAACATGTTATGAATTTGTAGCTTTGAACTGATGATTGTCTAATGTGCTATGATTCAATATGGTTCACATTCTCAATGTACTTTAAAGCCGTGTTTTGCTTTCGAAACATCACATGAAAGCTTTTTTCGTGGACTGCAGCTTAGCTGGTAATGCTTACAAGTACAACACTCTTCCTCCACTGCCAGCTCAACGCAATTTGACCCCACCTCCCACGCTATACCCTCAACAGCCAGTTTCTGTAACTGAGAATTACAGCTTCCCAAGATTTTCACTAGCTGGTTCACAAGAAATAAGCAGTACTGCCCGATCAAAACGCTTGGATATTAATGTCTAGTGAGCTTCTTGTCACAGGCTTTGCTTGATGCACCTTTGCTCGATTATTGAATTTTTTTCACGCTGTATATGAATTGATTCCATTCTTTTTTGTTTCTGGCTTGTTGACTGAGTCATCGATTATTGTTTCCACATTTTGCTCTCTCTGTAAGGAGCTTCCTAGGTTACAGTTTGGTCACAACCTACTTTGTACATCGATTGATACCTGAAAGCAGATTACTTGGAATTACAGCTCGTGCTAACGTTTTATGGTTGGATTTGTTTCTGCCATTTGATGCATCAAAACTAAGGCCAAAAGAAAGGAGGAGAAAAGAAAAATAAGAGCACATATAGACAAAGAAAACCAAATCAGTATCGATTAGTTCTATTGATAATTTCCTAGCTGCTCAAATTTTTTTAAAACATGATGAAAACAAACTTAGAACCTCTATGCCTATTATTATCTTGTGCTGACTTCTGAACAACTTGTCCTGCAAAGTATCTGGTACTTTTGGTGCATTCTTCTATATCTGATTGCATTTGCTTCTATATTTGCACAATTGATGCCTCAGTTTCATCATATGATTTACTGCATATCTGCTCAAAAATTGGCAACCGATGAAGTATGAATCTTCTTGGACCATAGAGCACTTCTTGAATTATGTTTGCAATCATTTTCTCCTCCTCCTGATTGCATGGCCATCCTATTATGAGATCCATATATGGCATCCACTCTCCTCCTTGGCTTCCTTCATCTTTTTCCTGCTCGTTGCTGCTGTTCCCATTTTGTAATGGCCATGCTGTTTTCACGTGCTTTTTTTTCCTCGTCTTTCTGCTCATCTTTGCCTTGTGCATATTTGCTTAACTGATCTGCTCAATTAACATAAAAAACATGACATTTTTAGGTAATTTATTACGGATATATGTTTACTCTCCAAGTTCCTTCTTTAAGTCTTTAGTTTAAAAATAAAGGCGATGACCTAAGAAAAACTTTTAAAAATCACTCTCCTGCATGAATTTCACACTAGCCAAAGTTCGGTCGTTGGAGGTACTTAAAGACATAAACGCAGAAACAGAGAGAAGTAAATAAAAGGGAAGTTAAGAAAGGAAAATAAGATGTTAAAGCAACTTACCCCCAATTTTCTCACCGTCCAAGCAAGAAATTGATGCCGTCGACACTTGAAAGAATCGGTAACAAGAATAGGAAACCAGTAATAGGGTTTGTTTACGTAGAAGTTGCAACCACCAACACAACTTTAAAAGGGACAGTACTATGGAGCTTCAGTCCTTGTATGGTTCTACGTGCTGATTCCAAATTCCAAGCCTATATCAATAGATGCATATAGAGACCACCACCGTAGGGTACCCTAAAATTTCCCTAAACTGGTATTTTCATTTATTTCCTTTTTAACGAGGGTTTGTAATTTGTTTCTCTCAATTACGTTAATTAGTTCATAACTAAAGATATTATGTAACTCTAGGTTAAATTAACTATTCTTTTCTGTATAGGTAACTGACTTGGTATGACCTAAAAGGAATTCGAATTAGTAAAAATTGCGGTTTACTAATTGCATTAGGATTTAATCACTAAAGGTGTCCAAGGCTAAATTGTAGTGTATTAATTGTTTCCCATAGATGTGACGTCTATAAGTATGTATACAAGTCTTACTTAACTGTGTTAATTTTGTGGCGGAGACTAGGAATTTCTCTCTAAATTTTTCTCGCGATCCAAACGCTCAGTTTAATGCTGCTTCTGCCGGTTCGCCACTGTTAGTAAACAGCAGCTGCCGTCGTCTTTGGTGACAATCATCCTCAGGTTAGTAATGCCGCTTCTGTCTGTTGATGCATTCCACCATTCCAATGCATATTTGTTTTCTCTTCTGTGCACAAAAATTTAAAGGTTTAATATAAACCGGCCAAATTCGGTTCATATATGAACGGTATAACAAAAAGCGAGCCGATTTATTCCTTCACCGGTCGGTTTTTCCTTAACCGTAACCAAGAAAAATCTGTAACTTTATTTCTTCACCTTCTTCTTCAATTTTTATCCAAACAACCTTCATCTTTTCACCGACTTACAGTTATGTTCAATGTTGGAAATCTTTCCATGTCCAATCAAACTCGTCATCTTCAATAACTCTTTAGATTTGTATTTTTGGTCAACAGAGAAGACATCGTCATCAGATCAATCCCGCACCACTCTGTATCTCGTCTAACCTTCTCAAAGTACACATTCTCGCCGTCGAAGAATCTTTCATCACAGACTATTAGCAAGCTTAACAGCACCATGAAGACGCCACGCCGTAGAGGAGCCATGCACCCTTCACCATCCACCATTTCCGACCATCTCTCTTTCCTCCCCGATGCCACCCTCACTCTTGCCGCCACCTTGTCGCCGGAGGACAGAGAGGTGTTGGCCTATCTCATCTCTTTCTCAGCTCCTCATGATAACATTACCAGAACAACATCATCATCGGCTGTCCGCAAGTCCACTACTCCTATCACTCCAAAGACCGTAGTTCGTAGAGAGATTGACAACGACCATCCTCCGTCGTTCTATTGTCACTGTTTCAGGTGCTATATGAGCTACTGGGTTCGATGGGACTCGTCTCCCAACTGCCACCTCATGCACGAGATCATCGATACGTTTGAGGATATGTTGTTGGCACAGAGCAAGAATAAAGATTAATTAATTATTAATTTATTAACTGTTGTCTTGAGATTTATATTGAGTTGGACGACGACGTACTCGTTGAGGATTCATTTATTGAATTATTGTCGTGGAAAAACTAAAATTTGCTAAATAGAATTTGCTTGGATAATATTGTTTCTTATATACTTGTAGTATGTTGGACACGTGGAAGTATATTGAAGTAAAAGGGTATTATAAATAGTAAAAAAAAGGGAGGAGGAAAAAAGCAAAAGCAAATTATTAGAGAAAGATAAGAAAAAAAGCATAGATCAAGAAGTTATTTATAAGTTTGTAGTTTATCTTATGAAGCGTTAATTAATCATTAGCAAAAGTTACATACTTAAGTTGTCTTAGATAAGGTGAAAAGTTTACGATAATCTTGATTTTTTATTGTGGTTCTTAACAAGAGAGGTCGGCATAAGTTCTGGTTTAATTTCTTTAAATCTTTTGTCAAGACAATGTCCAACTCCTGAAGAAGAAACAAGAATGTCTTTTGAAAATATAAAAAAACCAAAATATATGAACAGAGGTCAGTTTGGGGAGGAGCAAGCGTTTAATTTGACGTGGAAGGAAACAAATAAAATAATCAAAGTATGGGAAAAAAACATAATAAATACAATAAATGATAGACAGTTATATAATTTGTGCATAAGACCTTTTTTTAGAAATTAAAATATATTAAAGAATAAAGGATTTACTTTAAAGGAGTCAACCAGGAACCCTTAATACTTGTGCATAAGAACTATATTTTAATATACACTAATTCACCTTTGTTTAGTAATAATGAATCTTTAACGAAAATTATATACTTAACGAAAAGTATATACTTAGCTATTGCGAAGTGTGTTTAAAATTCATAATTGTTGTTTTTGGTGCAATCATCACTAATAAAATTGAAAGTTATCAACGGTTCTGGTTCATTATTAGCACATGGTTCATTTGATATGTGAGGGGTGAAAAAAAGGAGAGTTGAAATAGTTTGATGAATATAAATACAAAAAAAATGTTTGAATAAATAATGATAGGTACCTGAAATAGTTGTAAGTGTCATTTAAACATTGCTATTATCTCTTTTTTCGCTTGAAGTTAAGTCTCCCTCTGATTCAGCATCATCAGTTTGGCGGTAATAGATAATAGTGAAGCTTTGCCTTCCGTTCGATGGTTGCATGTCTATAAGTTTGATATGAACACGAAAGGTTTTTGTCTTCAGTTCAGCATGGACCTTATCTAGAGAAAGTTCAATAAGCTTTTTATCAAAGCGAAAAGTGTAGATCATTAGCCATATAATAAAGATGCCATAAAAATAATCAAATGTATTTTTATTTGTAATAAGTATAAAAATATAACCTAGTTGTAATACTGCATAGCTTCAATTGCACTAAAGTTCAAGAGATTTTCGGCAAGTTCACCAAAAATGGATGTTGTTACAATTCCTATGATGTCATTCAAATCAACATCATACCGACATCTACATTTAGAAAAGAAAATAAATTAATCGAATATGAATGACTCGGGATTCATTTGGTTTCTGGACCATAATCATTATGTAGGAGAGATGGCCGAGTGGTTCAGGGCGTAGCATTGGAACTGCTATGTAGGCTTTTGTTTACCGAGGGTTCGAATCCCTCTCTTTTCGTACTGTCACCTAACTTATCAACGTTACTACCCGCAATGTATCAAATCACATAACAATAGATAACTTTATTCTACCAGTTAGACCGTTACTTGATATAGATTTTCTATTCCTCATTTCTGCGGTACAGAAAATACTAGAAAGAATCGACAAGGAATGAAAATATCCCTATCATTTTATGATATAGGAATGGGAAAAAAATACCCCAATTAATCTCTTACTTTAGGTCTCTTTACTTAGGCGACAGGCGGCAAAACTGTCCGAACCCTTCCCTTGTTCTTTTAGGTTTAAGTCTGATGAGAATAATATTCTACGACTAGCAATTCATTTATTTTCAAGCCGTCCCCTTTATTGTCTAGTATTTGATTGACCAATCCCTTATATTGGATTGGGTGAAGAGTCAAATATTTTGGTACTTCCTCCTAGGGAAATGAATCAAGAGAAATGAGAAAATGTATAGTTAAACAAATAAAGAATATCAGAAAATTTTATTTAGAATTGATATGAATGATCTTAAACTTAAATTAAAACACAAGTATCCTGGGTATGTGTTAAAATCACATTAGGATATGTTTTGAAGGCGACATAAAAAGAACTTGATTGTTCATGACGTGAGGGGCTTGTTCATCCTTTATTTTTTAAAAAGGCAAACAATTGAAAAGGAAAAAGGGAAGAAATGCCTAGGTTCAACTAGATGTTTCTTCTTGCAAGAATTACATGTAAATGAAACCCCATATGTAGCTGCGGTCGAGCAAAAACATTTTTTGCAGCTCATATATAATTTTTTTTTGGTATAATGTGTTGAAAGAAAATACGAGCTTTAATCTATGTTGTCTAGAAAGATACAAATGGATGTTCGTTAGGAATATTCAAATTAGATAGATAATATGTGAGAAAGAAAGTTCATAGTAGAATAAAAAATGTATGTACCTTGTCGGTGGATTTTAGGAAAATGATCTTTGAATTTTTTTTATTTGATCCAAAAGATACATCAGGATCATATTTGAGGTAAGCCTGTTGGGTAACAAGGTTTTTTAGTTGCTTGTTATTTTGTTGTGCCCTGGAAAAATGGTAATTATAAGCGTAAGCTTAAAAACATCTTAAAATGTGTACGCAAGTTTGTTTGTTGCAAAAGTAAAGATAGGAAATGAGGAAGCACCAATTTTTAAAATCTGCAGCTTCTTGTAATGATGGATCAATGAGAATTGCATAATCAATCCATGTGGATAATGCAACACTTGAAATTCTTAAATCGTAAGCCTAAAGAGAAAATATAAGGATAAATATATAAAATAATAGTATGACGAAAATGAAAGTAGAATTACCATTATAAAAGTGAACTTTTAGCCTACGACACACAACCACTGGCTAAGTATGCAAGGCTTGTACAATTTGTTGGCCTTCATTTGCAGCAAAAGCATCCCACATTGACAGTATAATGGTTTGTCGTCTAATATAAAAACGAAAAATGTCAAAAGAATCAAATGATATCGGAGTTCGTTAGTTGTAGAGAATAATAAGGAATACAACATACTGTTTGTTGGCAAGAACAAGTTTTTGGACAGTCAAAACTTTGTCGTCTTTGTTCATATGCCTCATATCCAAAACTTGAATAACGACAGTCAAAATATCTATCATTTAATATAGACATGAATTTATATGCAAATGCACATGTGACTCCACTTCATTTTCACTCCACTTCATTTTCACTTTGTTATGACCGAACGCTTATACTATCTCGTACCCGTTGTGAATATCGAACTCATTGCTGTTCCGTATTTGTTGCAGATACCGGGCTCATTACATCTGAGCCTGAGGGTCTTTATCACATTTCTGAGCTTAAAGCTCTTTTTCACACATTGGCTACTCTGATCACAATTTCTTTATCTGTTCATGCATTTCAATGTAATAAGATGCCATAGTTTACAAATTTTTCATTCAGTATTCATCATTCGATGCTCACAAGTCATATATCGCTTCCTTCGGATCTAAGTCCGGTATTCATATTCTACTTATTCACACATTCCACATTTCACATATAGTTGAAAAGCACTTCCAATACATTCCCGAATATCAGGCTCCTCGAGCTATCAATGTCCAGAATCATTATAGTCATATAAATAACAATTCAATAATTAAAAGTTAATCAAAATCAATTCATTCATAGTGAGAAAGATCTAGGTTGACTCACTACACATATAATTCAAATAGAAGCACACATATAATTGAGTTTACATATCTAAGTTGACTCATAGTACGCTTTAATAAGCTATTGCCTTAATGATCTAGCAATGTCTGGGTGCTGACGATTGACTTGAGCATCTATATTCATGCAACACATATATAGTTCACACATCATTAAGTTATTAAATCAAATGAACATACAGTCATGCATATGTATATGTGTTATGTTCCATGCATGATCAATTGACATTCCGGGTATGTAACTTTATGCAAAGATCTTAATCCATTCCTAATCCATTTATCATACATTTATTTAAATTCCCATTCATACTACCTTCACGTTCTTCAATATTCATTTACCCGTTTAGGTTTATCTTGGCCCTAATCAACTCCAAAGATACCAAATTAGAGTGACTTATCATCATTTGTTTCAATAATTGCACAAAACTAAGCTCATCATTCCAAGGCACTGCCCATAGTCGTAGGGGACCTTCCCACGATCGTGATAGAAGCTAAACATTTAGACCACGATCGTGCACTGAGAGCCACGATCGTGACAGAACCTAAAATGACCAAGAAAGGATTGTGGCCTACATTCTTCCCTCACTCTTCCACGAATTCATCAACCCCAAAAACATATCAAACACTTCCTACTTTCCACAATTCATACCTTCATATGCAAGTTCAATTCATGCAATTTCAACTACTATGTTAACTACTTAAATCTCCTCAAAACCCTACTTATTTGGTCATTTACCACATATCATTATACATGTAACTCTAACTTTGTCAAATTCATGAACACTTCAATAACATCCCTCTTTAACATAACCTTACCCTCATTTATACTTCAAATCTCTACCTAAACCACCCATACAATCTACTATTTTCCAGTGTCAAAAGTAAAACAGAAACCCTCCATTCATCCATCAAATTCCAGCACAACTTCATCATCAATACTATATGTAATACATCCTAATTCAATCATCATGAATGTTATGTAACATATATCATAATAGGGCAAGAAATCACTTACTTATTTAGCATAAAGCTTCCTCAATTACCAAGCTAACCTAACCTTCCAAGCTTGCAAA
>JAOTAX010000001.1:18948394-18960382 GCA_025629825.1 Erythroxylum guanchezii
TGATTTGTAGGATAAGGTCTTTCCTTATCTTCAAACCTTGTATATAACTCTTCTTTCATTAATTTCATTTCTTTTTTTTTTAAAAATAACTTATTTCTAAGGTTAATAAAGGGAGCATGACCGCAGGGCATTAACTTTGTCCTAAAGCATATAAAAATCAAATAATCTAGTTTTTGAAAAGAAAGTTCTAATACCAGTTTTTATTTTTATTTTAGTTTTTAAGTTTCGTAAAAATTGTTTTTAATTTTAGTTTCTTCCAGTGTTTATAAATTAAGAAAACTATAAAGAGATATTTTTATCTTCTTTTCTTTTTTTTTAATACGATTTACTATCAACTAAATATATATTGTTAATTATTAATTATTAATAAGAATTATGGATAATTTAATTTAATAACTTAATTTAATTTTTATAATTAATTTATATATTAAATTTTAGAAACAAAATAATTTTAATTTAATAATTACTAATGAATATAATTTATATTTAAATATCATCAAAATGTATATTTTTAAATTAAAAATTTTAATAATTAAAATATAATATAATAAATTTTAATTTATAAATAGAATTTAATTATGAAATTATTTATTTTAATAAAATATAAGGATTTTCAATAAATATTATATAAGAGGTTAAAATAAAATAAAAAATGTTTATTTATTTACTAAAATAAATCATCTTTAAATTTTATATAATATGTAATATTAGATATTGATAACCAAACATTTTTTTATTTGAAAGAAAAATATAAACTAAAAATAAGAAATTAAAATTAAAAACACAATAAAAAACATAAGTAAAACCAAATGACCCATTAGTTTATAGTTGTTTTTGTTTTTGTTTTTTAGTTATCTTTAACAAATCGTAACATTTCACTTAAAACCAAACAAAATCAATATTTATTTAATGTAAAAACTCATAAGGCTTATCATATCCATTAAAGCTATTTGTATCAATCTCATCTCCACTGAGTTTGATATGGAGATAAATAGTTCAATAAAATGAACGAGAAGTGTATTGAAATATTTTAAAGGTAGCTTTAAATAAATATAGAAGAAACTTGTTAAAATTTTTGTAAAGTGAATAATATTTGCCATAATAATGAGGTTTTATATAGTAAATTTTGTAATTCAAAATTTTTAGGTATTTAAGAATGTGATAACACTCAGTATTTCAATTCCATTATCGGGTATGAGGTGTTACAAAAAGATTGAATTATACAAAAAGTTATGCACTAAAAAGTTATGTAAAACGACGTTGACATTTTTAATATTTGGATACTCGTAGTGTATTGCTAGACGTCAATCTTGATATATGGGTATAAATTATTTAATTAGAGAATTAAAGATAAAATCAAAGGAGCTTAATTTATATAATTCTAAATATGATTTAGGATAATTTATATCAATTACTACTATATTTAGGAACCTAATGAATCACACACAAACATCAGTTGAAGAGAGTAAAAGATAATTTAATCAAGTTAGACTTAATTATAAAGTTTAAAAAACTTTATAATTAAATATGAGATATTTAATAAATCGGGACCAACATAAGATATTGGATCTTATTTGGACACAATTTATATTTAATTAGAATTAACAATAATTCTAACTAAAGTTCAATTAAAATTAAAATATTATTTTAATGAAATTACTAAAAGGTCCACACCTTATAATAAGTAAGCTCGGACTCTTAAGGGTTTAGCACTTAATAGGGTTCTCTCAACATGCTCATATGGATACTCTTAGAAATCAAATATGTATGCAATTACGATATTGACGATGAGCTGATTTCAAAAATGATTTGAAAGAAATAACAAGAAAAAGAATTAAGCTACATGATAAGCTACAATTTACATTTATATTTATTATGCTTATGCTTTAATTATATTATAGAATTTAAGTGATCTTAACTTTTAAGAAATAAAATGAAAAAGTTTTGTTCTTATTCCGTTACCTGTAAGCAAAGATCATATTCCACATTTTTTTTAAAGTTGTCTGAGTATTATTGATTAACTTTGAAATTGAAATTGTAAAAGTTGCACACTTTCAAACCTTAATTACAAATCCTAAAATTAGATTTAAAGACTTAGAAATCCAAAATTGATAATTTTGGTATTCAATAAGATCATAGAAGCCCTCCCAAAGGGGTTGGAGCACCCTGTTCCTGTTAAGGTGTTTCAACCCTATTCTACTTCACATAAATGTGTGGATGAAATTTAATAGAATAAAGTTGGAACTGGTTAACTAGAACAGAGGATCTGATCATCTCCCAAAAAAAAGCCCCAATCTAAAAGATTTAAATAACAAACCCTAAACCACCCAAGGAACTGAAAATTATAATAAATTCACCAATACGACGTTATTGAACCTGGTTAATTATTCTTGTAATCTTCCTATTTCGCTTTCCTAGAGCCAAATATCCAGCCCCAACAGTGCAAAATCTGTTAGTAAGAAAAATCCATGATTACCATCACTCTTGAAATAATAGAGAAACTTAGGTCGACCAATATTTTCTACAGTCTGTTTTTTGATATTGGAAGCAAGGAAAGATTTCAGCTCTTAGAATCGGGCTTCCGAATTAACGTGAAGAAAATAAACATCAAAATCAAAATAGTTAATCTTAGACACATGCTCTGGACCAGATAGCTCTTGTAATGTGGCGTGAACTAGCATTAAGATGTCCAGTGACAACGAAAGGTTTTGTGTGAGGATGATTGCTGTTTTTTTTTCATTGGTAGGTGTAGACAGGCCAGCACTGGACGAAGCAGCTTCAAGTGAAGGGCATGGTGGCTTACAATAACAGTTGTCGATTACATGTTGGCTGTGGCTACAGACATCTTGGAGAGGACCAAGGCTCGTTGTCCCTTTGGTTGCGCCATAAGATGGTGTGACTGGTTTGGTTAGAAGCTAAGGAGCAGTTTTGGTGACAGATATGGAGATGGTTGTCGGAGATAGCAGTGGCATGAGAAGTCGCTAAGCAAGCCAATAGCATGTGGAGAACTTGAAGATAGCTGGTGTTGGCATTGCATGGCTGCGACGGGACAGGAACAAGGTGGCGACTTGGGTTAGTGTTGATCAGGGTTTCTAAAGTTAGAAGAAAGGTGTGTTTGGGTATGAAAATATACTATTCTGAAGCTTGAATGAACTCATTCCTTATTAAGAATAGTTTTATAATAAAATTTTAATATTGAACAGCCAGTGAGAGAAAAGGTGACGGGTTCATTTCGTAAGGGATCTGCTCGGGGTGAGTTGTGGCGAGGGCAAGGCCGAAGTATCGTGGGTCTATGGCGTCATTTGACTCGGAGGGTCATCAGGAGAAGAAGGCGCGAACTCGAAAACGCGTTGAGGATCCGCCCCCGCCTAAGCCGTCCTATATCTCGACAGTCAAAAGGGGTCATGCAGAGGGCAGAGACGCGACGCAGAAGGGATGGCAAAAAGACGTCCCAGTGGAAGTTGAAGACGGGGATATCACGCCCGTAGTAGGCGATCAGGGAGGAAGCATCCTTCTATCACAAACTCTGAAAACCAAGCTTGACTAGCAGTGGGAGCAGGCGATTATTCTGAAGGTTCTGGGACATAGAGTGGGGTTCACAGCGCTAAGCAACCGGCTGAGGTTTCTGTGGAAGTTGCGGGGGAAGATAAAGATGGTGGACCTTGATAACGATTTTTTTCTGGTGAAATTTCAAGAGGAAGGGGACTACTTCAAGGTCCTTACCGAGGGTCCATGGGTGATTTTCGGGCAGGTGTTCGCCATTCAGCGGTGGAGTCAGTCCTTCCGACCCTCTCAGGCCGAGATCACCAGAGTTGTCATTTGGATTCGGATCCCAAATTTACCGATAACACGCTATCATCCGTGAATCCTCTCGACGCTGGGGGATCTGGTTGGGACTATAGTTTGCATCGATGACGAGACGCGGCTTGCCAATCGTGAGAAATTGGCTAGAATCGTGGTGGAAATAGATTTGCACCGCCCGCTGCTACCGAGCATCGACCTTAATGGAGAAACAATGCTCATATCCTACGAAGGGATCCCCCAAGTTTGAGTCAAGTGTGGATTTGTCGGTCATTCTCCTAGCGCTTGTGCCAGGTATGCTCCATCCAACCATCACGCTGCAACGCCAGTGAGTCGCGTAGGTGCCGCAGAGACCAAGCATAGAGGACCGGCTGAAGGACCGTTGGAGGCGCAGGGAGGGCAGCAAGTGACAGCGAATTCTAACGGCTATGGGTCGTGGATGAAATTGCCAAGGCGGCGTCCACGAGTTGTGACGGGATAGGGGACAGACAGGACCAGTACTTCACATGGGGGGAAATCAGCTGGAGGATCAAGGTTTGCGGTCTTAATAAATGATGCTATTGTAGAGGATGAGACAGCCCCCTAACTAGTAGTTAATACCGACGAGTCCCCCATTGGTATTGGACAGCGCCTAAATGTGTTCAGTTTTAAGGGGACCGAACGGTCTCCTAAGCAGTCTGGGGCCCTTAAGACCACTAAGCGATCCCGGAGCTCTCAACCGGGGGCAAAGGGCAAAGGTATCTTAGCAAAGACAAAGACCCGGGGGGAAAAGGGACAATCTAGCTAGGGTCCGACACAAGGCTTGACAATTCGCCTTAAACCCACGACCTCTAATCGGAACCTCGTCGTCAACATCCTGACCCATTCTGAAATGATCTGTGACAACCAGATCATAGCGGACCAGCTTAAGGCAACCGCGAAGAGGCCCCAGGGTATGGAGGGGGTGGAGGATCCCGGAGAAGATTCCGATATATCTGAACTCCCCCCATCCGAACCTCCCGATGTCGCGATGGACTCGGTGGGGCAGGAGGAATCATTGGGCCCACGCCCGACTGAGGACAAGATACTGACCTCGACTTTAGGGGAGACCAAGGAAGAACAAGCCGGGAGCCCGGTAGATGCCCCGAGGTAGGTTTCCCTTTCCTCCCCTATTTATGTCGAATTTATTTTGGAATTGTCAAGGGGCAGGCAGGTCTAAGTTTCAAACCTCCTGCGTAACTACATTTGTAGTTATAAACCGGGCGTTTTGGCTTTGGTAGAACCCTAGATTAGTGGAGTTAGGGCCAAGGAGGTTAATCTTTCCCAATGGTACGATTTCTCCTTTAGAATCGAAGCGGAAGGGTTTTCGGGAGTTATTTGGCTCCTTTGGGAAGAAGCCTATGATATCTATGTCATTATAGCTCATCGGCAATTTTTGCATTCTACCGTGAAGTATAGGTCTCATACCTTTGACCTTACTGTGGTGTATGCCAGTCCGTAAGTGTCCTCGCAGTCCAGCCTTTGGTCCGCGCTAAATTAGATTGGCAGCACTAGTTCTAGACCGTGGCTTGTGGGAGGCGATTTCAACACTAAACTGGAACTCTCGGACAAAAGGGGAGGATCCCGCTCGTCTCCGGTTGTGAGTAGACGGTATAGTGATTGGGTTCATCGGTGTGGCTTGCATGATTTAGGGTACTTAGGGTCTAAATTTACTTGGCGGAGAGGGCAAGTCCAAGCTGGCCTTGATCGGGTGTTTGGATCGTCTAACTGGGTTCAGCAGTTCCCTCATACGGTCAACCAGCATCTGCCTTTCCTAGGTTCCGATCATAGGCCTATGCTTCTCCATTTATTCCCGCAGCCGCCAAGGCTTCCTGGCGCGCTGCCGTTTCATTTCCAGAATGCTTGGTTAACCCACTCAGGGTTTCAGGCGGTGGTCGCAGCGTCTTGGAACCCGTCGACGGGGACTATGAGTAGCTCCTTATCTCAACTCTCGGGCCATCTTCAGCGATGGAACCGTCAAGTGTTTGGAAACATTTTCCACCAGAAAAAGAAGCTCGTCACCAGGCTAGAGGGTATTCAACGTGCCATGACGGTCGACACTTAGGACTCGTTACTGGAGTTGGAGGACAAACTTAGCAGCGAGTTATTACAGGTCCTGTGCGAGGAGGAGCTGTTTTGGCATCAAAAAGCCAAATGCGAATGGCTCTCCAAGGCGACCGGAACACCAAGTATTACCACACGATCACCCTTTCCAAACGTAGGAAGCTGCGTATCGAGAAGCTCACCGATTCTGATGGAAATAGTGTTTCTAATCCGGAGCAGCTGCGTAACCTTATCACCGACTACTTTGTCCAACTCTACAATCTCAACGACGGGCGTATCGCGGAGTTCCCCATCACGGGTGCCTTCCTGCTACTTTCAAAGGCCCAAGTTCAGACTCTTCATCTCCCTGTTCAGGCGATCGAGGTCACCAGTACTATTTTCGTGATGAATCCTAACAAAGCCCCAGGAGTTGATGGTTT
The DNA here is from genome assembly GCA_025629825.1 of Erythroxylum guanchezii. Taxonomy (NCBI): domain Eukaryota; kingdom Viridiplantae; phylum Streptophyta; class Magnoliopsida; order Malpighiales; family Erythroxylaceae; genus Erythroxylum; species Erythroxylum guanchezii. The sequence continues at coordinate 18,954,697 of JAOTAX010000001.1, forward strand.
TAATGCTCTCTTCTACCAGGACCAATGGAGGACAGTAGGGCCGACTGTGGTGGAGTTCATTCAAAAAAATTTCCAGAAGGAATGTTGGGATCTTGATTTAAATAGCACGCTTCTGGTTCTGCTCCCGAAGACCCCTTCCCTGACTCAGGTCTCCCAATTCCGGCCAATTAACCTGTGCAATGTGATGTATAAGATTGTTTATAAAGTTCTAGTGCACCGTCTGAAGGTCCACATGGATCATTTAACAGCGGCGACCTAATGCAACTTTATTCCGGGCCAGCATATTACGAATAATATTATTATAGCCCAGGAGATGATCCACTCTATGCGGAAAAAAGCAGGAAAAACTGGCTATCTGGCCATCAAAATGGATCTAGAAAAAACGTATGATCGGCTTCGGTGGTAGTTTTTTCAGGAGACTCTGGAGGATATTGGCCTTCCGGAAAATTTAATTTGGGTCATTATGAAATGTGACACGACTACTTCTCTGTGAGAGGTCTGATAAGACTCCGCTTCTGAGTTGTTCCGGCCTTTGCGCAATATCAGGCAAGGTGATCCCCTCTCACCTTATCTTTTTGTTCTCTGCATGGAGAGACTGGGTCATCTCATTACGTCGGAGGTGGATCAGGGGGTTTGGAAACCGATCAAGTTGGGCCGCACGGGCCCTCCCATATCCTACCTGCTTTTTGCCGACGACATGGTGATTTTTATGGAAGCTGAGGACAGTCAAATGCAGATTACAGCTAGAACATTGGACTCATTTTGCAGCGCATCCGGGCAGTAAGTTAGCAAAGCCAAAACTTGGATTTTTTTTCCTCTAAGAACGTTTCTCAGGAGACTGCGAGACGCCTGAACCACGGACTTCAGGTCGCTAGCACGCCTAATCTAGGCCGTTATTTAGGGGTTCTCTTGATCCACGAGCAGATGAACAGGCGCACCTATCAGCATATCCTGGATAATGCTCAGCGGAAACTTATAGGGTGGTGCGGCAACATGTTGTCTTTAGCAGGCAGGGTTACTTTAATCCAGGCAGTCCTTTCAGCGATGCCCATGTACACTATGCAAATGGTTCGGCTTCTGCGCCAATTATGCAATGACCTGGAAAAACTCATGCACGACTTTATCTGGGGATCCTCGCCTGAACACCACAAGATACACCTGGTCAATTGGGAGTCGATGTGTAAGCCTAAAAAGGCGGGGGGTCTGGGCATCAAATGCATTCGGTCTACGATCGACGCGTTGTTGGCTAAACTAGGTTGGGGCCTGCTCACTAACCCTACAGCCCTTTGGGTTCAGATCCTTTGGGCCAAATATAGACTCGATACTACGCATCTTCCCCTTACACTCTCCAGGACTGGGGCTTCGTCGATTTGGCAAAGGATTTTGGTGTCCTGGCAATGGATCCGCAAGGGGATCAAATGGACTTTGGGGAATGGGAGACGGGTTTTATTTTGGATGGATAATTGGCTGGATGGATGGGGACCTCTTATTCAAGTGGCGTCCTCCCCGATCCCTAACACCCTTTAATCGGCTACAGTCGCGGATCTCACTAATGAAAGCAGCGGTTGGCGCTAGTACGAGTTCCAACAGTATCTCCCGTTCACGGTTTGCATGACACTTGCAACCTTATGCCCTATTGTTGCGAGTATGGGGGAGGATAGCCTAAAGTGGGAACCTACCCCCCACGGAGGGTTCACTGTGGCATCTGCTTATGAGGTTATAGAAGACCACCCCATGGACAGCAGACACAGACTGTAGGAGCTTATATGGAAATGGGCGGGCCTACAGCAAATTAGGTCATTTCTTTGGCTTGTTGCTAAATACAAACTCCTGACAAATCATTAGCGCGTGGCTCGACAATTTGCCGTAGACAGTAGTTGTCATTTCTGTGGGCAGGAAGAGACCACTGCACACGTGGTTCAGGACTGCACACGAGTTTAAGTTCTCTGGAGTAAATTTCCCAAGAAGTGGTAGATACGGATTTTTTCCAGCAGGAGGTGGACAATTGGTTGTCATGTAACCTCACGACGTAGGCTCGGGTGTAGCAGAAAGCGTGGGCCACAGTCTTTGGTGTCGCTTGTTGGTCCCTCTGGAAATGGCAGAACAGTAGCTTGTTCGAGCCAGCTTTTGCTTGGCCGGAAGAGGGGCACCTAGTTATCATGGATTACGTGGGGTGGATTGCACGAGCTAGGATGATGGAGAATTGTGTTTTTCCAGCTCAGGGTTTACCGGTGGGTTCTTTCGTGGGGTGGACTAAACCAGAGGCGGGATGGGTGAAAGTTAATTCTGATGGAGCGTTGAACCCCGATTCCAAAACGATTTCCTTGGGGGGTTTGATCCGTGATTGGAATGGGGAGTGGCGAGGAGGGTTCCAACAGAACTTCGCCAGGGGTTCGCCGTTAGCTGCGGAGTTATGGGGGGTGCACTCGGGTCTCATTCTGGCCTGGGACCTGGGATATTGCCAAGTTGTGGTTGAAGTCAACTCCCTCGAGGTTATTAATATCCTTTCTGCTCCTCTCGTGGTACTGACTGAGGTTTTTGTTTTAGTGACAGGTATTCAACAGTTGTTGCAAAAAGAGTTGACGGTTTAGATCCAGCACGTTTTCAGGAAAGGGAACCAGTGCGCGGACAGTCTCGCTCGCCTAGCTGGCGTTTGTAGCTCCGACCTTTATTTCCTAAAAGAGCCCTCTTTTGGAGTCCAAGAGCTCCTCCGCCGAGATACACAAGGCGCAGTGTACCCCATAGCTTTAATTTAGTTTTGTAGTTCCCGTTTGTAAAAAAAAAAAAAAGGAATAGTTTTATTATTTTAAATACTAATTTGACTCCAAAATAAATCAATTATTTTCTAATTGTATTAAGATTAATAATTAGATATATTCTTAATTTAAATTTGAAAAAAGTTATTTCTACAATTAAAATTAATTACAATTAAATTAATTAATTAGAATCTTTAAAATTAAGAAAGTTTTTAAGTAATTATGAATGATATTTCTTAATTAAACTCATTTATATCAATTTGGTTGAGAAAAATTAAATTTATTATTTTATTTATTTTTAGAATTATTATTCCATTTATTTAAAATTATTTCTTTATTAATTTGAATAATAAGCTTCTTAATCTCCTAGAAAATTGTATTTTTTAATTTGGAAAATAATTTCATTTATTAATTAAAAATGAGTTTTTTTAATTTAAGAAAAATTATTTTCTAATTTATTAAGTAACCTTTTTGATTGATTGAGAAACTAATCTTTAAACAAATAATACAAAAAAAACAATTAAATTTAATTTAAAAGTGTTTTATTTAATTTTAAAATATATTTCTTTAATATTAGAAAATAATTTTCTAAGTAAGAAAAGGTAATTTAATTAGAATAGAAATAATTTTCTGATTAGATTGGAATATCTTGATTGTTAGATTCGGGAAAAAAAAGGGTTTTTTCTAAATTATAATAAGTAAAAAGAGTTATTTTTTTGAAAATTGTTTTCAATTAAATTTTATTAAAGGAATCAACTTAAATGAGAATAGTTTCCAAATTGAATTTGAAAATTGTTTTTAAATTAAGTTAAATTGCTATTTAGAATATGAATTTAATTCATTTAAGAATCAATAGTTTTAATCTAATTTAGTTATCCAAAGAGTTGGAAATATTATTTTAGATTATAACGATCAATAACTAGAATCAAATCAAGTTTTATATTTCTTGCATGTAATTTGATTATTTGGATATAAGTTGTATGTTTTCATATATATGGTTAATATATTGTGTGTGCATATTAAATTACATGTCTATATGTATGATATTTTACATGCATTTTTGTGTTTGATGAGACAATTGAAATTAAATTCTTTATTAAAATATTAAATACATATTTAAAGTATGATTATTTCCTTTAATCATTATAAGGATAAACTAGAGTTTTGCTTATTGTTAGGCTTATCCAGCAAACTCAAGCTCACTTTAACCTAAATATGTCTAATATTATAATAATAGGTCCTACTTAACTAAATTTATGTGATTTAGATAAGCAAATTCATGATCACGTGAATTTTGAGGCAAAGTTAAACAGCATAAAGATATGTTTCGATAAGAGTTTTCATAACAAATTTATGAGTCATATGAAATGTAATTGATAAAGTTGTTAGTTGCCATTTAATTTTTTTGTTGAGCAAATACAAGGTGAACTAAATTTGAACAGGATCCACTAGAGAGATTAAAGTAATTTTTTGGAATAGTAGGTGAGAGTTATTATTTGAATAAAATAGTGAGAATAACTAAATATATTTTAAATTTTATAATCTTATTATTATGGCATATACTTCCAATTACCTCCTCATATTTATGTTTAGTTTTGAGTAGAAATGACCTTTTGTGTAGTATATTTGATACTAAGATTTATTAAACCAAAATTTTTTGATATAGTTAAGATTTAAGAAAGGTTCTCAAAATTAGAAAAAAAGTTGGATGTCTATTATATAATATTGGTTAATCATTGATGAGGATTTTAGCGGCAAAGTTTGAGACATAGGTTAATGTCATACAGATTACAAATATAGTGACATTTTAAGGTTGATGATAAGTCGTTAAAATGCATATGTTGTGCACTTAATTTTGGTTGATTTGTGAAATTTGTGTTCATAAATTAATGGAATTAATTGTTAAATGTTCACAGGTGATTGTCAATGCCGAAAAGACAGAAATGGACCAAAAAGAGGAAAAATATCACAAGAAATTCGAAAATTCCAGTATGGTCGAAATTCAAAGATTAAGCGTGGGCACGCCTAAGGTCATAATCCCAAATCTGCAGATTTTCCAGAATTGGAATCCAATTAGAACACAATCGCCAAGATTTTCTAGAGTCCTTTTCAAGAAGTTTCCCACCTAAACTAGAAGATTATCTAATTGGGATGAAATCCAAATCAAGATTTTGAAGAGATTGAATTTAAAAAGGAAACCAAGTGATTGCCGCAACTTATATATGGGTTTAGGGTTAGATGGTTGTCTGTCGTAGAACAGGTTTTAGAATAGGGTAGATTAGGTCATCGTATTTTCTCTTCTTTCTTGGGAACAGCCGCATCCTTTGTTCTTCAATTTTTGTTCACGTTTTCTTGTTCTTCAAAAGTCCTTCATCATCCTTAGGCTGCCGCAATTTGTTTCTTTCTTGTCCACGTTTTTCCGTTGTTGCAACAGTATCGTCGCTTTTCCTAGACATTGCCGCATCTTGATTTCTTATTATTTTGCAACAGTACGATCACATCCTCTTCTCCTTTGACAGCCGCACGTTTGTTGATTTTCTCTAGTTTACAAGCATCCATCATATTTTCTCCTCTTAGAATTGCCGCAACCTGATTCTCTTTGCTTTTTCATTAACCCACGTCCTAGAGTCCTCATCATCGACGCACTTTTCTCCAGCCCAGCAATTGCCGCACGTACTTTTCTTCTTGATTTTCTTTTTACTACAGTACCCATTGCATTCTCTTGGATTGCCGCACCTTGCTTTAATTAGTTTCATGGTTTAATTCCTTTGCAATTTCAAAGTAGTAGTCGCATAGATTTAGGGCCTTTTAGTTAATTTAATTTTCTGATTTATTTGTTTTCAGTTTTTGCATATTTCAATTAGGGATTTTGTTAATTTTAATAAAGACTAGTTATGGAGATAATTCTTTTTGTTATTTTCTTTGATTTC
>JAOTAX010000001.1:18962461-18981849 GCA_025629825.1 Erythroxylum guanchezii
TTAATATATTGTAATTGATTAATTACAATATAAGTAATTAAAATATGATTAATTAATTAATTAAAATATAATTCATTAATTAATTAAAATATTGTAATTAAATTAATTAATTACAATATTTTAATTAATTACAATATTTTAATTAACTAATATATTGTAATTGATTAATTACAATATAAGTAATTAAAATATGATTAATTAATTAATTAATTATAATAAATTTCTATTTCTCAATATTTTTTACAATCCAACTACTATTAATGGTGATAGTAATTATTCATTCCTCTTAACCTACTATAATAATAATAATAATAATAATATTCATTCTCATTTCTCATTCCAAACAGTGTAATTGAATTTATTTCTATTATTACTGAGTTTGTTCTAAACAGTGTAAATTGAATTTAATTCAATCTCATTAATGTAATTGAATCTAATTTGTTGATAAATTCAATTTAAAAGTTTCCAAACAGCCCGTTACGAATTCCATGTACGGCCATAAATTTTAGATTACAGGAAAAAACAGATGGAGGGACGAAATGGCCAAGAGTGATGGAAACAATGGACAGACAGTCGTCTCTTTTCACGTTATATAGTCCAATTGCACCTTAGAATCGATGAGGTGTAAAGATAAAATAAGATTATTAATGCAATTTACTAGTCTTTATATTCCACATCTAGGTACATGTACGTTATATTAGTAATCTCCACTATGCGTCTCGCTCATTTAGAAAAATCTGTCTCATGATTAAGAGAGGAATCGCAAGTTAGAATGCGCAAGCCGCCTATTCAATCTACTTCACTAATACTATATCTGATCTCTGCTCTGCCTCTGCAGGCTTACATGTAACAGAACCACTGGTACAAGCCATTTTTCAACTTACCGTATTCACCATGGGTAAACATGCAGTAAAATTTGAATAGCTGAAGAATGCGTATGTGAGAACTGAACTCATTATGTAAAAATCATGGGGAGGAACTACAGCACTTGGTCCATGGCTACCCAAAATGTTGCTAATCTATAACAAGAAATAATTGAGACCTTTGGGACCTGTGGTTTTAGACGAGCAAATTTGACATAACTGTACATTGCTCTATGTGCTAGATTTTCAAATTCCCTAACTTTAAAATGTAGTTTGTGTTGACAAATAACTTGTTCGTATATGCAACCAAAAAAATGTGGACGTTCAATTTAAGTTACAAGGAGCAGAGGAAGACGTATAAATCAACCCATGGCGTTGACCACTTTCAGACACCAAATAATGACGCTCATGGAGCACTCGATCAATTCTTTTCTCGCTCATCCATGGGAATCTCACACTTCAGCAGAAGGAGTTCCCAACATCATCCTACATAAATGGATACAGTTTTCAGTAACAACAAACAGGAAACAGAAGGTTAAAAAGACAAACAAAGGATAGTCACCCCATAATCTTTCCAGTCATCTTAAAAATTGTATCATTGAGCAACAAGTTTCTGCTGTAAAGCTTTTTCCCCTTCTTTCAATCTAGTAGGTCAGCTATTAATTAGCAATAGTTGGTAAATCTTTTCCTCGTTGATTAGTCCTATGTAAACCATATTTTTTTCTTAGCAACTAATGCAGTAATTTTGATGAATCTTTACAATTATATCACCAAAATTAACATAATTTCAAAGGGCTTAAAGTTTAGTGACCAGCACAACTGCTTGAACTTGGTCAACTACACAAACATTTAACTTACGAATAACTCTTGCTCCGAATTTCAACCAGAACAAACAATATCATTTTTCCCTAAAAGGCTATCTAGTGTTTCTGCACTGAAATTGATGCTTCTTCAAACGCATAGACCAAAGACAATCAGCTTAAATTCTATATTACAATAATATACACACCTTTTTTCTAATGTTAAAAACGTCTCTGAGCGGGCAACATTAAGGTCAAGTTGTTGGCCTAGTCATGGTAGATAAACCACGTCCCACAGGTAGAACTCCTTGAAAACCATCATCAGCTTCCTCTTCTAGTGAAGCTGCATGGTGAATTGAGCATGTAAAGAGAAACGTTACTAAATTGAAACTTTAGCCACAATAACCACCAAAATCTAATTAATGAGGTGACCATTTAGAATATCAGAAAGTTTATAATCACATGACAACCTGAAGTAAACAACCAAAAATACTAAAATACACATACGAAGATGGAAGGTAGTCTTCTATGACAAAATGGAACAGATATTTAAGTTTGGGTAAATTGACATGTTCAGTAGCCTGTTAAAGAGTTCACAACTTCAAAATAGTTTCAGATATCATTTCAGCAACTAGATCTCTTTTATATTCCATCATACTTTCCCTGATTTTGACTAAGCAAAAAGTATAGAAATAAGGAACTCTGGAAAGTAGATTTCGAGGATGAGTTCAACTCAGGGCCTTACAAGTGATCTCTTCACCAGCCTGGGTTCCAGCCACCCCAATGCATGAATATAAAGAATCTTCATCTACTTTCAACTGCTCATATGCAACGTATACATCCTCAATAGTGGCAGCTTCATAAAGTGAATTAAGGTCTTTAATGCACGAAATATCCTGAAAACAAGACCAGAAAAGAAAAGGTTAGATATACATAGCCCCTGAGAAAGAATAGAGGTAATCTGAATTCATTGTTTCAGCCCATAACTTCCAATGGCATTCATTACCTTTCTTGGAACTGAAGAAGCTTGCAAATGAGCTAGCAACCCAAGCCAATAGGCATTTGACTTGAGCTCAGCTTCATGCCTCATGAGAAGGGTCCTTTTTGCCTGGAATAAAGAGAAAGGTAATGATTGATATCTAGTCAAAACAACGGGAAATACTGATTCCGTGAAGTATCATAAAGAATATGCCTGATAACATCAAACAATAACGAAAAAAAGAAAGTAAAACAAGGTCCCATGTTACAGGTTAATTCTCCTGCCACCTGGCATCACAAATAGTGACTCAAGAGAAAATGTGGATAGGTTTTCCTTGATAGAATTTATATGTTAAGTATGCTGCATAACTTCTAGGTGCGTAAAGAATAATGTGGCGGTACAAACTAACCCTATCCAACTCCCTCTGGGCAATCTTGTTGCTATGCAAACCTCGAAGTACGCTCTTGCATGCATCAACTGCTTTATGAACCTGCATGTTTGTTGGGCTTGAAGCTTAGAAACTTTGAAAATGGAAAAAGAATTCAAATGAAAACAGAGACATATGAACCCCTACCTTGCTTGGAGTTGATGTTACAGATATAACATACCATCCAAGGTTAAGCCTATCAAAGAGGCTTAACTCAAATGATACATCATAAGTCAACCCTAGAGAATCCCTTACTGTGGTGAAAAGCCTGTAGACAATAAGCTAAATTAAAAGAATCTCCAAAGATTTTCTATCTACAAACATAATCCGATTCAAATAAAAGCCATCAGAATTTCTCAATATGAGAGTACTCTCTAATGTTCCCTAAACTAAAAGGATCCAGCAGATGTTATGAGAGTGTCATAATAAAGGTCACAAAGCCATGATATCCAGTTATTTTTATACTGCCAACTGTGTAAAAAGCTTGGGGAACAGAGATAGTGCTGGCCCAATTAAGATATTCTGAAGAGCCTATATTTGTATCAGATATTTTAACATAAATAAGAATACAATGAAGTGTTCAAAGCACCCCAGACGGTAATGTCATCTACCCATTGTTGTTTTCTCAGTCTTTAAAGAAGCCCAACTCCCTTAGTTAAATTATTTCCCTCAGTAACGGAGTTCTAAACATAAGACACTATGATAAAGATGACAAAGTTAGCCAAGTTACCTGGAATTTATGATCTCAGCCAGTAGTCCCATTGAAATGCCAAAGAACAGTGGATGAGTGCGAAGTTTTCCTCTCATATCCTTACCATCTATCAGTTGTCCCTCCAATTTCTGCCCATCTGGAAAGTCACAAACAGCTAGGTGATACATCAGTGACACTCCAGTAAGAAAATATGAAAAAAAAAAACGGACTCCTAACCATCTGCAATATATACCAGCAGTCATCTTCAACAGAGAATTTTAAATTTCCAACTCAGATGAATTCCAAGGCACATAGAAGGGGTAAAATGAAATACTGTTATGTATGTCATTCAGCAGTGAAGTAAATAATCTCATATTTTACAGCCTCATGAAACAAGACTGCACCCGATTTCCCATATTTATGAGGATGAATTACCATCTAAAAACAAAAGGTAACCATATGTTGCCCCAATTTAATACCCTAATTTGGCAGCAAATTAGCACATAGACAAGAACATATGCCAATGAAACATAGGATAAATCTTGCATTGAGATTAATTAAATTAAATACCTCAAAATGCAATGCCAAAAATTATCTATTGTTGAATATTTAGTCCTCGAAGTTAGGAGTTAGTTTCCTATTTTGTAGATATTAGGAAATCAGTCTTTATTGTGTTACTATTTTATAGGTGATAGTTTCCTTATTTAGTTATGTAGAAGAGTGTGTATATATCATGTACCAATTTTGATTTAAGATAAGAAGATTAATTCATTCAGAATCTTCATCTATCATTCTAATATAAATCAACTTTCTAAGTTTATTTCTCAATTAGCAGTTTCCAAATGAATTTATCCAACAACTGCAACTCAATTCTGTCAAGTAACTAAATCCTGTCAAATTGCTGTCATTTCCCCAGTGTTTTTCTCTTGGTCATTAATGCCAATATAATCTCTCATACCTAACCTAGAAACGAAGGAACAGAAAGCACAACGTTGGCTAATAATCATACCAGATGATAATGAAATGCCATCAATCAACTCAAACAGATCTTTTCCTTCAACTGTGTACCCCCATCGGTTTGGTGCAGGACCTGCAATATATGCACATGCTCTTTCATCTGTATCCTTCAGGAATACCTGCTTAAAGGCCAAAACAGTTTTAGGGGCATGTTACCAGAAATAATGTAGTAAAAACATTAATTATGATAACAAAAAAAAAACATTTTTGTGATTTTTCAAGATTGATGAACTAATGCTCAACTTTCATCAGATGCTCATTATTTAAGTACGCTTAGTAATTATAATCAACATGATCATTTTTGCAACAACACAAAATTGAGCACCTTATTACCCTTACCATTTCCCATATAAAAATACAAGACACACCCTCACCCTCTCCTCTCCCTGTCAACAGAAAGTTTAATTCTTCCTTCATTTGGATTCACCAACAAATCAATGAGCCTAACTTAAGCACTACTCCTTGGTTTCCAAAGGCACAACACAGAACTGACTTCCCCCGCTCCCAATTTAAATGTAGTACTGGTGGTCATTTTAGAAAATGAAAATTCCATACAAATTTAACCCACTTTTATCAATGTCCCTAAATATATTGGAATCCATACACTCCATCAAATTGAATTTTGCTCCAACATTGCTTCCTTTGGAAAGGGACAAGCAATTTAACATTTTAAAAAGTAATTGGCAGAGCTTTCTAATGACATGCATTATCTTATGTGATACAACAGCCATAAGGTTAGATGCTTATCCATATTGATAGGGGAGTGAGTGGGCAAGTAGTGCCAACAATTGCTGAGATTGGTTAATTTCTTCAATGCTCCAATCAGACCAAGCTAATGAAGATAGAACTCATTACGATGCATTACAAAATTCAAAATGTGATAAATGCAACTTACTGAGTAAAAAGAAAAGAGTTAGACTCACTTGCTGGGACACCAATTCAGAGGGGGATGGTCATTCCGATGCATTACAAAATTCAAAATGTGATAAATGCAATGAGTAAAAAGAAAAGAGTTAACTCACTTGCTGGGACATCAATTCAGAGGGAGATGATCGAAACAAGATTGGACTGGATTCTTGTATTCTTTCAGCATCATTTGTTGCTCTAACAGTGCCCAGAAAATCAATAATACAAGACTCTATCTCTTCTTCAGAAAAGTCACCAACAATGCTTACCTAAAGGAAAATACATAAAACAGATTTTTAGCAGACGAGAATCTAATACCTAAATATAGCATTCAAGGTTTACAAGCAGAAATACGCACCTCCATGTTACCACCTATGAACTGACTCATCACTGCATCTTTCACAGATTTCAAAGTCAAATTTTGTAATGATTGTTGTGATGGTTCAACAAATCGCTCATCCCCATTCAACATTGCTGTCATGAGTTTGTGTGCAGTTGCCCTTTCCAAACTCTTAGGAATGGAGCGGTAATATGACAGATATAGTTGCTTTGCTCTATCCAATGCATCTTCCAGCCAGACACTATGCTGGAATTGTGCAACACAACAAAAATTGATAAGCAACAGCATCCCAAATTACGAACAAAACATTTTTTAAATAAAACCAAGCAAAGCTAGACCAATGCGATGAAAGGCCAAACATTGTTTTTAGAGGGCCTTACCTCCAGCACCATATGAAGTAACTCAAATGCAGCTCGCATTCCATTGTCCCGCAGAGTAAAGCGGAACTCCATACAGATGAATTCCTCTGTTGACTCCAGAGAGCAATTGATTAAATGATTTACACAGAAAAGTTCTACCTGAAAAAGCAGAGAGATACAAAAATCAAAACAATTCAATTAAAAGAAGTAAGGCAGTCCAACAAAGAGTTTCAAAGTTCAAAGGCAAAATGCATACAATATGTATGATCTCCTATTTGCAACTAATGTGCCATGAGACTGTAATCTGATGTTTAATGAGTATGACATATATGGTAAGATTCGATGTAAGTTTCGTGCACAGTACTATAGAGTCGCTGCAATGTTAAGCAAAGAGATGGGGTCCAATCATCCGATCAATCAATTGTGGAGTTTGGGAAGACCCAATCCTTAATTGTTGGTCCAATTATAACTCATGTTTTTAACATCACTACATATATGTTTCTATCAGTCTCTTGGTTTGAATCAACTATTGACAACTTGCATTATTAATTCTTTTAAAATGAATACTTCAACTATCAACTGAAACATGACAAAACCTCTTGAAAAGGAAAGGAATTTTTAGAACACAAGTCTTTATCTATAGAAACAAGTTATAAAAATGTCAGGCAGTGAATGACAAATGCATATAGCTTCACTCACCTGCTCCCTTGAGAAGTTGCCAACACGACCTCCCTCACTGAGAGTTCTAACACCCACAATGACAGCTCCTTTTTCATTAGAATTTTCAGCTGCTCGTCCTCCACCAACTATAAGCCGCATTACACCAGTTCTAGACTCACTTTTTGATATCTGTACAAGCATGGATATAAACAAACAAAATGTACGTAAAGATTTAATCAACGATATTAGCCACCATAGAACATGAGGTGACAAATAATTTCTCTCAGGCAGTTAGCAACTAGACTTGATTAATCAGTTGTCTTTAAATGCAATATTAGCAAACTAAAGTCACACAAATAAAAAAAATGAAGTTAAAATTTCATTTCCAAATCTGAATTTCATAAGAATAACATAAACATACATCATCACAGTTAGCCACATTAACCTACTGAAAATAACCATCAATAAGCATACCCTGTAGTTTACAGAGATTCCATTAGAAAGTCGGCGCTGAGTGATTCCAGTTTCCTCATCATGCAATTTGGTGACAATTATTCCTGGATTTAAAGGGACAAAGTTGGGCCTGCGTTGTAACCTTAACTCCTCTAGCTGTGAAGAAGATACTAGCTCTTGTGGCACTTCAAGCTGCACATAAAGCAAAGAAAATGATAAACAACCTTTCTGTGTTTTCACAAAGTAAGTTCAGAGGCTGAAATTTTGGATAGAAATATTCTAGGTCCAAAATCCACCTCCGGCTCTGCCTCTATGGGTTCCTTCAATCCTGATCGTATAGCATCAGTAATCTCGCTAGAAGATATCTTGAATTCAGTTTCACCTAATCCATCAATATGGACTTTCTTTGGAATACATGCAACAATTGCAGCAGGAAGAGGAGCAGTTGGTTTTCCATAATCGGAGATGAATTCCAATATCTCAGCACCAATAGAATTAACCTTCATAATCAACAGAAAGCAAAAGAATTATTGATTCACAACACAAAAAATGAATCAAAAGTAAACAGTGCAATCAAACCAACACCCCAGAAAACCTCCAAATGTACAACAGTAAGACTACAACAATAATAACAACCCAGTAGAAATTCAGCTGACAGGCGGGGTTTGAAAAGGTCCAGTAGTACACACCCTTACTCCTAACTAGTAGAGAGGCCGTTTCCAAATTCAACAGTAAGACTAATATTCAAAAAATATCCTACATTAAGAATAACATACTCACAACTAAATTCACTTAATAGTGTACAATATAAAACAACTTTCATGTCCAAGTCTTAACCCTACACTTTAGGAAGCATTTAGGTACAAGCCCTGTATTCCAAAACATCATCAATCAAATCAAATCTACAAAGCGTAAGATGCAAATCCACAAGTGTGCCTTCCTAGTAGATGAAATTGATATCTTAAAAAGCTAATCCCTGTAACCAAATATCAAGAAACCAGAAAAGGAAGCAGAAGGGTAGATTGTAGGTAGAATCATAATTAGTGAAAATTACTTCTTCAAGGGTGACAGTCCCAGAAACACCGAGTAAACACTCATGGCCTTGTCTCTGATCCATCACAGTATGGCCCAAAGCATCACTCTCCATAATAAATTCCAAGTTATCAACAGATGACACATTGTCAATCATAGCTGCTAGGTGTTCACTATCTTTCAGAAGTGCATCCATGTATCGAGTTAATTCACCCTTTGTCACACCAAATTCTTTAAGCCTTCGAACCTGCACCCAATAATGTTTATAAGCCACTGGCAAACGGGAAAAGCAGATACTTGGGAAGGAGATGAAGAACATAATATCACTATATCAACAAAGTTTGGCGCATGAGAGGTGATGCAAGGATCCTCCATTTCTAAACCTTAAACTAAATCAATTTCTGTATTCGCTTTACTTTATATGCTCATTTTCAGTGTCATCAAGAAAGGAAAAATAAGAAAATAACTATCAATTATAGAAATGAAAGAAAGATAGTGCAATAGAATCTTGTCTTCTGTGGAAGCAACAAATTCATAGGAATCAACCAAACTTAAATAAAGCTCTATTAACAAATTTAATAAGATAATTTCACTAAGAATAACAAACCAAACATGCTTACCTCCTGAACAGCTACTTTAATTGCATTATGCCAATTTTTTGGCTCAGCAGTTATTGTAAGAGTTGTCACAGTGCATCCTTCCCTTCCAGAATCACTATGGTCCAATTCAACAGATGTAAAAGGTGGATTTGAAGTCTGAAATTCAAATCAAGTTAGCACAATCAACGACCCACCAGGAACGTAAGATTAAGTGAGCAGAATTATGCACAGACAGCAATGTAGTTGATACAGTGCAGAGTATGTTCCATATAATTCAATTTACATCTTTACCTTACGTTCATTTTCATCTTTAACCCCAAGACAACATACAAGACAGTAAGACACCATAAGTAATATGAATAGTTTGGAAGTCGAGCATTTGCTACTAAATGGCCTCATCTTTCATCATTAATATCTTCTGACGAATCTAGTTATGATTCAGACATTCAGAAGACAAGCATTGCAGAAACTTTTGAGCAGCCAGTTGACATTATAGTAGTCTTAAGTTAAAAAGACAATCAAGGAAACAATGGAAAGAAATGCTAAATCTGGAAGAAACATAATAGCATACCTTGTATCTTGTGTTAATCCGGAAATGCAATGCAGATAGAAATATTCTTTTCATCAAAACATTACGCAAATCACTAAAAGTTCTAACTTTGTTAACCGGAATCTGCAATAAAAACACGAACAGCATGTAATGATTCCCACAGTTACACAAAAAGCAACGGAAACAGAGAAAGAATGAATCATCAATTCCATATGAAAAGTGTGGTTCCAATTCACTTGAATGGACCCACACCTAAAATCTTAACTAATCAAGACTGGAATTCTTTATTTGCAATCAACAGCAAGAAAGGATTAAAGGAAGTAAATTCCTTTTACTAGCAATGAATACGCCTCAAGCTGTATTCACTAACCAAGACTCCAGACAAACAACTTAATTACAAAACATGCATCCAGGGCACTGTATGGACATCCTCCAGCACAAGCACTCTGCCAATACAAAAAGACATTTAAACACCAGGCTTCATACCTTGCAGAATATATTAACCGAAAAATTTTGAAGCAACTCATGCTGAAATATCTGAGGTGGCTTCACATCTGCATTGCTTCCAGTAAAAGACCAATTATGCTTTACAGGAGGGCGGACTGTATGTCTTTCCTTTGTTAAGATTTTTGATTGATCTGCAGCACTAGAAGGTGCCTCGAGAGATGAACTTCCAGCCAACCCAACTGAGAGCTTGGGAACTAAAAAATTTGCCATTGCACCGAATGCATTTGATGTAGGTGTGGCAGCTGTCTCATTTTCAAGAACAGGTTGTCCAAAGATAGTCTGCATTTGTCATAATTGTTTTAAGGGAAAATAGAAGAATTACTAAAGCAAAACAAGGCAGTTGATAAGTTAGTTCATTGCATACTTCAATCTGATGGATTGTCTTTGCAATGTTATCAATGTCACCAACTATGTACAGGGTTGCATTTGCTGGGAAGTACCACCGTTCATGGAATTTCCTAATTTTATCAGCATCCCACTTCTTAATTTGATCCTCTAATCCAATTGGGAACCTTTGACTCAACTTGTTTTCCGAATGAAGATGTTGTAACAACTACATTCAAGAGAGACACATTGAAAATGATGATAAAAACCACAAATTTTGAAATATCAAGAGCTAAAACAAGAAAAACACTACTTCCTACCTGGCAATCAACACGGTATTCTATTGTATTCATCATCTGTAATTCTGAAAGTATTGCACGCCTTTCTTTTTCAACTCGAGAAGCAAGGAATTGCGGGTGGAAAGCTATCTGTACACATGAAAAGAATGTCGGCAAAACATAAACTAAGTTCACATCACAAGGATAAATTACCAAGATGCTGACAATCGAAGTCCTTACTGAGAAAATTTAACTTGAATGTATATCTAAAATCCATTTATGCATACCTCATTCAAGGCATCCAACACAGAAGGAAGTAGATCTGCATCACTATCCTGGAAAATATTTAAGGAGTTGTAAACAAACAGAAATCTATAGGTTAAGAATAAAGAAAGCAAGATAAATTGACATCAAGATCAATTTTCATAATAGTTCCAACATTTTTTGGGTAATCGGACCACCATGGAGGAAAGTGTTGTGATACAACGCCACCAGTGTAGCAAAAACGATATATAAATATTGAATCTCTACCTTCTTCAAAATAAAGTTTAAAAATTTTCCAATATTTCACCTTGCTTGATAACAAACAACAAAATGCAGTGAAATTTTCTTTGAAAAAGAAATGGTGTATCTCTCTGAAATAAGTGCATGAATAATTCCAAAGAGCAGTAAGATTGGCCCAAATTTTGAAGTGCAAGTACACACACAAATATCTACCAGTATATATCCCCTCTACAAGATAAATCATCTATATCACCTACTCTTGAAGCAAATCCAAGTTTTATACCATATTTATACTACTTGCATTCAACATAATGCGAATAGAATCCTTTCATGGGCCATTTCTTCAACTTTCCAACATGGCAAATAGGAACTAGTTGTCATGGACATTAAACTGTTTAGTTTCTTTCTAAAACAACAGTAATTACTACGAAGATAGCAGGTGAAAATTACAATCCATACAGAACAATATAAAGCACATTTACATGATGTATGCAAGTACAAAAAAAATCCCCAACTTGAACTTAGATTAAAAAGGTAAGCACAAAAAAAAAAGAGAGGGAAAAGAAGAGAACCCAAAATCAGTTAGCAAGTTTGGACAAGGATGCAAACCTTTGTACGAGTTGGTGAATGGATGTGAAATACTGTATGATGGAAATCAGTGTAAGCATTAGATCGAGCCCCTGTCCCAAGAAGTTTCTCACGTTTCTTACTTCCAAGGAATGCAACATGTTCAATCATATGAGCAATACCCTGCTCATCATCTTCCTCATCTATTGATCCAACATGTACCTCCATATGTGCTTCAAACCTAAATAGCATTAATTACACATATGCCAGAGAGAGAGAGAGACAGAGCACGTTGCATTATTATTTGCCTGGCAATTTAGCATATGAAGAACACACGTGACCATAGAGCCTGATCATAAAACTGTATCGTCCCCCTCACAATTCACTCAAGTAGGTTCACTTATGCTATTGAAATATTGCAACATGAAAAAGGTAAAGGTGCCACACATTAAGATTGTTAGGTTACTTGGTAGCAGCATATGCACCATACCAGTTACCTCCATTCATGTATGATGGAGCTTGTGGCATTGGGCTAGTATCTTAGCCTACCACAGCAAAAGAACAATTTGTTGATAAACACTATGTAACAGCTCAAACATTGAATGACATCATCTAGCACTGTTAAGAAAAAGACAAAGTTGAAACTCCATATCTCCTAGGGATTTGTGTCTTAGATATGGTATGATTGACATCTTGGAGCTATCTAGGAACTCAAAAAATTTGACCCAAAGAAATAAACAGTAATGCCACAATCACATCTTTTCAACCATAATTTATATGTGTTTGGAGGAACTGTGGTGGACAAGCATGTGGCCCAGAAAACCATTCAGATTTTGGGCACAGGGAGTACGATTGAGAAGAGAATCTCTTCGAGGTAGTCTTAACTTATCAAAAATAACCCATAAATGGCATAGATCACAAGCATAGCCACACTTTAAAGATTTAAATGATACAAAGATGCAGAGACCAAACCTGTTTGGAGGAACTTTGTTTGGTAAAATAAGATAACGAAGACCATTCTGTAACTGTCCTCGACATAATTTCGGGTGAGAAGGAAGTTCAGAGTTTAAAAACTCAACCAATGCTGATCTATCTATTTCAAATAATGCATCAGAATCTTGTCTCTCAAGAATACCATCTGGACATGCTGTACTTGCTGCATGTGGCTCATTTGGACCCAAAGAAGCACACAGAACTTGAACATGCTTTGCCTGGAAAATTCCCAAACTCCAACAATCAGGTCAGCAGCACAGAATTATGGCTAGTCAAACAAGCCATATAGGCTAAAATCGAAGTTATAAAGGTTATGTGTCACCCAAACCAAGTTATTGAAATTGGCCTTCCTTTAAAATGCCACAATTCGAGGCCAACATCTATGTTAAACATAGTTTCCAAGATTTTCAGAAATTTGAACACGAGACAAAAAGAATCACATAAACGGAAATGATCATGACTTCCATCGTAATATTTGTAGTCTAGATGAAAACAGGAGCAAGTAAAGACACTCAAGTGTATCTTAGTTGAGTTCAGACTATAAATAGCAAATGAAACTAGGATTAAAAAATAATCCATATAGACTTGACACAGCAAGAAATAGACCAGATGGGCTGTCAATATGCTGGACAGTCAAATGAATGTTTCTATTACCAATAAATTATAAATCTAATGTTCACTCATCACTTGCTGGAGGAACAACAATAGAAAGAATCAACTGAGTTAATCATGTGCTCAACCTCAAAAGAACAAAAACACAGTGAGGTGGTGAAAGGGAGAATTTTTCTTAATATGCATATAGCTGATGGAATTATCTGACGGAGGTAACAATATTCACTAACATCATGCACAATGCAGATCATCAATATAAGGAAGTTCTAAAATTTAACTTACTCTAGTGGTCCTGAATGAAAGACCATGAGAATGAAAAGCAGATTTGTCAGAGAAAGCCCTCAGTATGGATGTTCTGGTGCTAAAAGGATGTCTACGGAGATTCAGGGAGCACAAATTGCATTTATATTGTTGTGGCAAAGATGCTTCATCCACTCGATCACCAGAAAAGGAACTGTGCTGTTTCCAAGCCTTTTTCCTCTTTCCAGTACAGCCTCCATGCATAGTGACTTCATAAGGCCATCTTCAATTCACAAAAATCCCCAAGAATAAAGCAAACATATAATGAACAATTAATTAGGTTCATAACTAAACTGTCTACGCAACCACATTAAACTGCATGTTGCAAAACTAATCTTTTTGGATTATTATTTCCTTTCAGCTTTAACTTCTATGCATACTCAAAGTAGCCATCAATCACAAAGACATGAGTGGAACTTCACCTCCTATGGATCAACAAAAGTCATATTATTCCTAATGACAGTATGACTCCATAGTTTGCAAATGCATGCTGCTAATTGTTATCTTTTTCTCATTTTGTTTAAGAGGCATTTCATGCATTTTATTCAGCCCTTGATTAAGAAGAGGTGCAAGATAAGCGGCTACTCACTCATCTACTTGCCTTGTCCCTCGAGGTTTCATTGTTAATGTTTGGTTCTCAACCCATATACATACTACTTTATGTACTTCAGGATATTTAATATGCTTTGAACATGCCCAAATTTAATCTGCTATGGACATGTCCAAACGACGAAATTACACCTGTTGGTTATTTTTTTCACGTGACAACTTTTTTTTTTTTTTTGACTGAACATAAAATGCTTGAACAACCTAATTGAGGAAGCAGGTCTAACCCAGGCTCTTACTGAAAGATACAATGCAATCCCATGTATTCAAATAATTAATACAAGCCATTAAATACATGTCCTTGTACCATATGATAACAAATTGCGTCATTTAAAGGTCAAAACTACAGTGTAGTTATCACAAGCAGCTCTAGTTTAACTTGTAGTTATCGACTTCCCTGTTGGACGCTAAACTAAAGCATTTTACGCTCATTTAAAGAACATTCAAAGAAAAGCAAGTTTATAGAATAATCGCAACTACATACATCACCTTCACATGCTAAATGATACCTTTTAAATTGAGGAGTCGACTGGAGTCGAGCGAAGGGCGTAGAAAGAATTGGAAACCGACGAGGCTGTGCGGAGGCAAAGGAGCTTCTCGAGCAAGAATTCTCTCTCTGAGTCAACGATGCACGGATTGTCGGAAAGCTCATCAAAACGGCCCCGGCACCGGCGGCGGCTGTTGAACTCGAAGCCATCGGCGGTTACTTGGATTTTGCAGATAAATAACAATAATTTAATCGGATGGCTCTTTCTCTGCTCTGCCCCTCCGATGGCTTCTTTATTTCCTTTCTTCTTTGTTATTTATATATACTTTCTCGATTGACAGCATTTCTTATTATCAGCCGTCTCCTGATTTTTTCTTTTTTTTCTTTTAACGAGTGGTTTTACTTTTCCAGATGATTATGAGATCTTTTTCAGAGGAGCAATACTTTTTCGAGCCCATTATGATATTGATTTTTGTGAATAATGGGCTAGTTCTCAATGCCTTCAAATAAGGAGCCCGAAGATATGCGTGCACTATTCAAAAACTGGACCCTTGTCCAATAGTCCAGGGACAAGCAACTCTAATTTTAAAATTAATTCACATTATTTTAATTATTTTTAAAATACATGCATATTAGATATTTACATTATTAAAATTATACATTCTATTAATTTATATCAAAATATTTTTTAAAAATTTATGTAAGTTAAATATTATATAATAAAAAATTATACAAAATAATATCAATTGACAATTTTTAAATATACATATATATATATATATATATATATATATATATATTAGGTATCTATAATACTAAAATTATAAACCTAGTAACTTTGAATGTTTAATATAAAGAATTATGTAAATTAATATATATAATCTATATGTATGTATACATATACATTCACCAAAATAATAAAGATCTAACTACCAAATATTGAAAATATTTAATTATTAGTACAATTTAACTATTTTGAAGTATACATTTTATAAATATTAAATAGTTAATTATTAGTAAATTTTAATTATTTTGAAATATGTGTACATTAAGCATATACAACGTTAAGTTATACATTTAGTTTATAAATACCAAAAGATTCTAAATTCTTAATATACTTTAATCATTTTGAATAAAAATCAATTCATAAATATTGAAGATAGTTAATTATTAATAAATTTATATTAATTTAAAAAATATATATACATTAGGTACTTCTGCTACTAAATTATGCAATTTTTAGTTATAAATATTTAAGTCAAACTTTATGTATAATTAATATATATATTATATGCGAAGTTAAATTCACTTATATCAAATGTGAAGTTAAATTCACTTACATGTAATCCTTTTATGAGAAGATTTTTATCTTTCTTTAGTATTTTGGGGAAATATGGCTCTTGATTAAAGTTGGTTGTCGTTTCTCCTTCTTAAAGTGTGTAATTAGCTTTAGTTAAGAAACATGTTCTACTAAAAAGGTGTCTAAATCTTGAAATTGCTTTTAAAAAGTTGAGACCTTAGCTGTAAATCTTGAAATTGCTTTGAAAAGGGTTGGAATATGTGGCCTTCGAGAACATACAAACTAGATTATGTTGATACCTTGTATACATCTTATTATAAGAGAAAGATTGAAATGGTAGTCATACCCATCGAATGGAAGAGGTCTTCTAATTTGGATATCTACGATAAAGTTGTACCAGATGACAATGATGATGGAGGTCAAGTTGCTCCCTTACATAAAAATCATGAAATGGTTGTCATAAGGATGAGCAATGATATCTCTTAACTTCCACCATTTCTTTACAATCAAAATATGTTTTAAAAATTTTCACTAAAAAAGCTAGAATTTTTATATAGTTCAAGAAATTTTAAAGAAAAATGAAGATGATATTAGGGATATATTTTAGGGTTTTATATTTTTTAATAATTATCCGTTAGTCACATGTCTAATGAATTTGTTAATATGATATATTGTGAGACCTTCTTTTTAGTATTTGGTAGACACAAACGTTGCACAACTTTGACAATATGACAGTGGCATGTTTTGCTAAAGAGTTGATGCAACAAAGTTGTCCACAAAATTGACTAAGTCATCAAAAAGCTAAAAAGTGTGTAAGCTGTCTATTTTGGTAAACTCTAGCCAAGTCCAAAAATAGGATGATTGTAGCAATTAAAAATTCATGTTCAAGGCAGGTTAGAGTCCATTTCAGCTTCTGGTCATGACAGTTACAAAATAAAAATTATAAATTGTCGGTTATTTTCAATTATATCTATTACTGTTGGTTTGTCAGTTATGTTATTCATAAGCTATTCGTCCTAATTTAAATGTTTTGAAGAGTGATATTGTTTCAAACATCTGTAGATTTGAATTAAGAGAAGTTCAATCATGAAAAGTAATGATGGTTGGTGAAAAAAACTATTGAAATTTATCCAAAGTTATTGGCTATATATATGTTTGTTGTAGGTTAGAAAAAGGGTTATTTTTGCCTCTTTTTAGACCTTATTTCATGTATCTTTCATTTGAGACATCAATAAATGTTTCTTACATTTATTTGAAATTATTCCACACTATTTACTACCCAAAAATGTCATAAAACCAAACATATGGAACTTGTTTAATGAAATGTCTCAAATGGTGAAGTGAGACTTCTATAAGTTCTTTTGTCCATATTTGGTTGTTCTTCTAAAATGATGAAGTAAGACTTCTATAAGTTCTTTTATCCATATTTGGTTGTTCGTTTGTTACAGAGTTTCTAGCAAGTATTCTTGCATTTTTAACCTTCCAAATATATTTATCTAAGCCTCTGAAATGTAGAAACCAAAGGGCATAACACTTGTTTGACAAAATGCTTTGAAGGAATGATTAAAAGGTGTTTGAGAAAATTACTAGGTGAAGTGCACACAAGCTACTTGGTGGAATTTTGCTGAGAACTTAATTAAGGGACTAAGTTATGACACGAGGGATTTGAAGGAATTTATCCAACCTCAAAAAACCCCTGTGACATATTGCACGCCTATTACAATTTTTACCACCCAATAACTAATTTGGTCTTAAGGTAAAGGATAACTAGTTATGCCAAAAGATGCAGTAAATAAAGCAAGAACTACACCTGTAACCTAAGTCAATTCACACGATTTTTTAAAGCCACCAGTGAGATACACACAAAATACTTGCAAAATCATCAATAAAATCGTCATAATTGCTGACGAAACGATAAGTTTAAGTTTGAACCTAAAAAATATTAAAATTTTATTATAACATTTAAAACATAACATAAAAAATAAATATCCACCTGGAAAAAATGCAATTAATTTCAACTATTATTTTCATGTATTCTAAAGTTTGAGTGCATTTAATTTGTGGTAAATAGTCCCCTTTTGAACCCTAATATTTGAACTAAAATATAAATCATATTTTAATGTTAGTTGAAGTGACATTTAACTGATAAATTCTAACGGGGTTTAAATTCCATCAAGTAGAAGTTTAACTTAGATGGTTTAAAAACTTTCTTCCTCTTCCTATATTGAAAATCCCTAAAACTATAACACAAGGTTGAAGAATAAAGTTATTGGAAAGCAACAGAAAGAACTTCATCGTTCTTTCCTCTCCTTAGCTCAACTTATGGTCTTGTCGTGAACTTGCATTTTAATAATACACTGATCCTTGTGGTATTATCTATAAAATTCAGCTTTGTGAATTATGAAAACTTATGATTTCTTCCCAAATAGACTTGATTTGCAAATGCAAAAGGACATATATAATTACAGGGGCATGACATTTGTCTGGTATGAAGAGTACTGAAAACAATTGAGGTATATATTTGTGTTGTAGTTTTTCAATGTTAAAAGTGTTCAGTCATCTTGATTCATTAGAGAACAAGATGTAAATTTACTAGTCAAAATAATTGAGAAATGTTGCTTAAGTTCATCGCTAATTGATTTATGTGAATTGTTTGCTTAGTAATGAATGATCTAACATGCAAGGTTGTTTTGGAATGAAATATAATGAAGGAGAGGATGCCAAGAACTATATATAAAAAAAAGAAGTTATTGAAAAAGTTTGTTTCTTTGGTGGGAGCTTTCTGTCAGGAATCCCACATCTGACAACTATGAAGGCATTCAAGAATTTATAATATTGTGCAAGCCTCCCCCTCTTGAGCTAGCTTTTGGGGGTGAGTTAGGCACTTTCTAACATGGTATCAAAGCCAATTTGTCTTGATAGTTTGAGGCGGTGCTCGGTTATGTCCCTTTACCAATATGTCCATCAGATGTCCAGTCCTGCTCTATACTGAGGGAGGGTGTCAGGAATCCCACATCGGACAACTATGAAGGTATTCAAGAATTTATAATATTGTGCAAACCTCCCCCTCTTGAGTTAGCTTTTGGGGGTGAGTTAGGCACTTTCTAACACTTTCAATATTGTTGATTTTGTTCCATTACTTAGAATAAATCAATTCTGTTGGATCCCGTTACCGGAACCCAACTACCTAATCCGAAATATCGGAAACTCTCATACTTACACATGATTCCTTCT
>JAOTAX010000001.1:18981949-19000090 GCA_025629825.1 Erythroxylum guanchezii
ACATGTCACTTGCCACATGTTCACTTCCCATGGTCTCACTTGGTTCTCTTATTTAACTAGTTAATTTATCTCCAATTGTTAATCCAATTGTCTTCCAATTTTCAATATCATATTCTCAACAAATACTAATACCATTAGCCAATTGTTTCAATACCTTTTGACATTTATTTCTACTACTATAAATCAATTGTCTTATCATTTGACATTTTTAGTTTAAAAATACCCAAGATTTTAGAAATTTCCTAAATTTCTCCAAAAATTTTAGATGAACAATTATTATCACCAAATCAATTTTCAATGCATATAATCCACAATTCTCAAGATAATCACATTTATAAATCAATTATACCTGAAAAAATGTTAATGAATGAATGTACAATCATTTTATGTGTGCAATAATTAATATTCACATGCATGTGTATGTTATGTGATGCATGACATAAAATGTACTTTCTAACTTCTTAGCAATCTCTCATATACATTATTTTAGGGTTCTAACCTTAACATGAGATAACGGGATGTTACAATATGGATATTGGGAAAGATTTATAAGACTGTGTGCTAGTTACTCCAATCATCAAATTAGTGACCAATTATTAATACAATATTTCTATAAGGGACTTTTATCAAATGATAGGAGCATGATAGATGCAGCTAGTAGGGGGCATTAGTTGATAAAACTCCTATACAAGCTAGACAATTAATCGCTAACATGGTTGAAAATTCACAACAATTTGGACTAAAAATGAGATTAATCAAGTTAGGAAAGTTAACGAAATAGTTGTGTATGCCATTCGGGATTAACTAAAGGAAAATTCTCAACAAGTAACTTATTTGACTACTTTGATGTCAAAACTTATAGTTGGTGGTATTACTTAAGCTCGTGCTTGTAGAATTTGCACTGATTTTACTCATACTACTGATGCATGTCCTTCTTTGTAAGTTCAAGATATGAATGTTGTGGGTAGTTATCTTGGATAAACATAGAGGAAATATGACCCTTTTCCAAACACATACAATAAGGGTTGAAAAGACCATCCAAACTTTACATATGACCTAGAACAAACCCACCTACTTTTTTTAGTAACCAAAACAATCCAAGGTCTCGTTTTATACCTAACCCACCTTAAAACGAACCCACTACTCAATCTTTAGAAGATATGGTGAAACAATTAGCTAACCAAATTGGACAAGTACACACACATGGGGTAGAATACCAAAAGAAGACAAATGCATATTTGCATCACTTAGAGACCCAAATAGGACAAAATTACACCAATCTAAGTAATGTAAAAAGCCAGTTGTCTAGGAAATTGCCTGCTTAACCCATCCCAAGTACTAAAGCAAATGTTAGCGCATTATTATTGAAGAAATGATGTTTGAAGAAATTTTGCTAGAGGAACCTTGATAGTGGAGGAGGACGTCAAATGAACGACATAAATTAAGGTGCTATTTGGGAAGCAACCTAAGACGACCAAAAAAATCCAGACCTTTAAGACTAATCTAAGGTCTATGAAGGGAGAAAAATTGAATGAGTTTTTTAGAAACCCTTCCCTCTTTATTTCTAGTTTTTTATGCTTAATTAACGATTAATTGTTGAATTATATTTTAGTTAAAATAATGAATTCAAAATTAAAATAAGGACTTAATTTATACACGCCTAAAGGCACATATCAATGAGTTATGACTTGACCTATATTTTTTAGGTCTCATTTGGTAATTAGTAATGAAAAAAATCAGAATAAGGAAATAGGAATGACAATGAAAAGTGAGAATCAGAATATGAATGAAATTACTGATTATGCAAACACTAGAAGTGAGATTATAGAAGTTAATAATTATACTAGTGCTTGATATGGTAATGACAATTTTTTAATTATGTGATTGATTTGGTAAATAATTAATTAAAATATTACGTATTATTATTAAATAATAATTTTTTTTGTATTTAATTTTTTTATTTAATAAATAATTTATTAAAATTATTTTTAATTATTCAATAATTTATTAAATTTTTAATATTTATGTATGATTTTTCTTATAAGAGTAAATTAAAAAAAACCATAATGAAATTATTTTGTGATACAAAATAAATGAAATAAAACAAAATAATTATTAAATAAAGTAACATGCAATGTTGATAATAATATCGTAATAAGAATCAATCAATAAATAAATAAACCAATCTCAAATTCCCAAATAATAGGTTTTAATTGAGAAAAAATACGAAGAAAAATAGAAAAAAGAAGAAATTATTTTTGCCCACAACTATTGATTTGTTATTCTTGAAATTTAATCTTAGATTATACCCGCATTTACCTCGAAAGTAAAAATTCAAAATTATTTAAAATTTATTTCATATTTGTCAATCCTTATCTTATTCTCATTACTAAGAACCAAACAAGCAAGAAATTAAGGAATATAAAGTACATACCTATTTTCATGTATTCATTCCTACTTACCAAAATGAAATCAGACATACCCTAATATATTACCTTGTTAAATGAATAAAAAATATAATATTTGAAGTCACCCAAAACAAAAAAGGCAAGAAAGTAAAGAAAATATTAAAAAAAGTGACATAAGAGAGGTTGTTCATAATTTATTGAGGTAGGATGAATTATCTAAAATTTTGAAAGTGATTGGTTATTTAATATTCGACGACCTAATTTTTTATTTATAATATAATTTTATAATTTAAGAACACATTTTCATAATCTTTTACTGATGTGAAAAGAATATATAAAGTTTTTGAAAGAAAGGTTCTATTTATTAAAAGGCATATTGATTAGGGTTAAAACGACTGTGGGCCTTCAAACCTGTTACCGACATATCAACGTTCAACTTCCGACAAGTAATCCAATAACGAAGAACAAGCAAATAAATCTGGACCACCCACGTGGTGATGAGGTCGTACTCATATATAGTCAGATCCCCAAGGCAACGCTCCAGATCCAAACCCGATTCAAAATCACTCTCTCTCTCTGCCCCAAGTTAAAAAACGAAAGACGGACTGACACGTGATCTGCAACTCCCACTCTTCGTCTTTCTTCCAAAATTCAAAATCTTTCCCCCCATTCTCTATCTAACGGCTAGTTTCTCTCACATTTTGTTCCTCTCTCGCTTCTTTGTCCAAACCCTATCCTCTCCCTCTATCATCTTCTCTCTCTAGAAGTTCCACAACAATGAAGCACTTTATGCTGCCAAGAAACACCATCTTGAGAGAAGCATCGACAAACAGTGAGCCACTGTCGATGTCGCCGAACCCTGGCTCTTACAAGTCCAGGCCGTCGCCGTCCAGGAGGCATAAACCTTCCAAGGAGAATGCTCCGCCGCCAGATCTTAACTCCTTGCCGTCCGATCCCAAACCCTCGCCGTCCCCGGCGGCCAAGATGAAAAGTCCGTTGCCCCCTCGTCCTCCCTTATCCAATCCTCTTAAACGCAAGCTCAGCGCCGAGACCGTCGATAACGGTGTCTCGGATTCTGGTGTCAAGGTAATTTTTTTATGCTTTCAAGACGTTTCTTTTGAAAGAATTTAAGTTTCTGCTTTGTGGAATATCATTTCAAGTGCTTCTTGAATGTTTAAGTTAGTTTATTTGTTCGGCTAAAGTCATATGGTATTTAGATTCGAATCGAAATTGAACAATTAGGGTTTAGATTTGGATTGCGCAACCGAGTGAAAAAATGTAAAGCACACTTTTGCAGGGATCAATCACTGTTTCTTTTATTTCAAAAGAAGCTTTGTGCTCGAGCTAAGGTGAAAGTATATAAAAGGGAGATTCATTTCACCTTTTTCAGTGTCAGTTTGCTCATTATCTGTCTTAATTTACGTTCCCAGTGTCTTTCCCATTTCTGAGCATCATCTTTTATCTTTTTGTTCTTTTATTTCTTCAAGTTGGATTGACAAATGCTACTTTGGTAGGTTGTTGCTCTAAAAGGTGGAAGTATGGCAAAGCTGCAACTGCCAATGCATGATTGCTATATTTTGATTTTCCTGACAATTTACTTATCTTGTCTATTTAATTGAGTTCTTCTATGTTTACTTGCTTTTCAATAGCCTTGCCTCAATTGCTCAGAACGGTTTCTTGTGTTTATGTTGCTATGAGCGTCCAACAGGCTGACGCAATTTGTAGAAAGTGCTGAGGATGAGGAATTGTTCCTTTTTCCTTTTTTTGTTAGTTTATTTGGAAATGAGCAACTTATCCTTCTATGAGCACCAATAAAGTGCATTTGGGTTTCCCCCTTTAATATCTTTTGTTGGTCTTAGATTAACTGTTCTATTATTAGATTTATTGTTAATTCTTGCTTGCGTGCTGCTGCGTTTTCTTCTTCTTTTGACACGATATTAGGTAGTTGTGCGAATGCGGCCATTAAACAAAGATGAGGAGGGTGAGATGATAGTTCAGAAAAATTCCAATGATTCGTTGATAATAAACGGGCACAGCTTTACATTTGATGCAGTTGCTGATACGGATGCTACACAGGCAAGTTTGCTAGTGTAGTTTATTATCGTTGATAATAAACTACACGATATTGCAGTTTATTCATTGATTTACCTTTATTACCATATACTTAAAAATTCCCCTTTGTTATTTGTTACAGTTGGATATATTTGAGCAAGTAGGAGCCCCTCTTGTTGAGAATTGTTTGGCTGGATTTAATAGTTCAGTATTTGCCTATGGACAGGTGCTTTCCTTTCTGGTTATTTTCAGTTCCTTCTTTTGGGCTGTTTTGCATGCCATAGGTGTCTAGTCAATCATAAGCAAAAATAATCCTTACAAAGTGGCTAATCACAAAGTACTGTAAATCCAGGGTTGTAAAGCCCTTCCTGTTGTTAACTATCTGTTTCTTCAACATATTCAGACAGGGAGTGGAAAGACCTACACTATGTGGGGCCCAGCCAATGCCTTGTTGGAAGATAATGTTTCCAGTGATGAACAAGGTTTAACTCCTCGCGTCTTCCAGCGACTATTTTCCCGGATAAATGAGGTAGAATATATTCTTTTCAGTCATTGAAATTTTGGACTTATTACTGTCAATTTCAACTCTCGTCCGGTTCTTCTGTAGGAGGAAACTAGGAATGCCGACAAACAACTCAAGTATCAGTGTCGGTGTTCTTTTCTTGAGGTTAGGTGTTGTTGCTTCTTTTTATGGAGTTTTCATCGTTTGTCAGGCATTTTGCACAAACCTGATTCTTTTGTTTATTCTTACAGATTTATAATGAACAAATAACAGATTTGCTGGATCCAAGCCAGGGAAATCTGCAGGTAAACTTGAAGTTGGGTCTTAAATTATATTTGCTTTTATGAGTATATAGTTATCTTAGATCATTTGTCTGATATCTTTTACCAGATAAGAGAAGACGTCAAATCTGGTGTTTATGTTGAAAATTTAAGGGAGGAGTACGTTTTTACCATGAAAGATGTTACTCAGCTTTTGTTGAAGGTTTGTTTTCTAAAATTGAAGAGACATTTATTTTTTTTATATTCGGAATGTCTTTCTTGTTTTGTTGCAAGTCTATGTGGAAGTGGCCATGAAATAAAACATTTTAACAACATTCTTGCAAATCTGTTATTCATTATCAGTGAAAGATGTTGCTCAGCTATTGATGAATGATTGCTTTGAATTTTGGCAAGACATGTTTTCTGTGTAATATGCCTTTCTTGTTGTTCTTGCAATTCTATATTGTATGTGCTGTTAAGTAAATTGTTTCAACAACTTGCTTGTAAATCTATTATTTGTTTTGTTATCAAGTACATGTGCTATGGTGATCTTCTGCAGTTTCCATGGTAGTAAAACTGATATTCTGTTAATCTTGTTCATGCAATTACGCATCATGCTGACATGTGCGAAGTCTGATATTTGAAACTGCAAGTAGTGCACTTTTTCTTTCCATTTTAACTTCAATCATCGTTGTACTACTTTATATGTACTAACACATATTGGTAAGCATGGCAGGGTTATCTTGTCACAATATATTGACATTGGAGCTGTTTTAATATTGGAAGAACTAAGTTTTAATTGACTCGTACCATTATGTTTATACCTGCAAAATTAATTTTGTAGGGTTTGTCCAACAGAAGAATTGGTGCAACGAGCATAAATGCTGAGAGCTCACGCTCACATAGTGTTTTCACCTGTATTGTTGAATCTCGATGCAAGGTACTGCTTTCTGCAACTTGTGCATGCAGTATTATTCTTTTTTTTCTGATATTCTCTTAGATTCTGCGTTGCATACAGTATTATCTGTTTCTATTCCTTCTTGTCCACTTTGTTTTTAGACATTTAAAAAAAAAACTTTACATTTTACATTGTATACTGTATGTTGCAAGTCTGGTTATTGCAGTTCCAATTTTTTATGTCTTAGATTCTTTTTCTTTTCCTTTATGGAACTTGAAAGTTGACAGCAGCTAAGATAGATTCTATGATGTTTGTTTCATTCATAAAGATGAAGAGAGTGCAAATCTTGGATGAAGTTTACGCTTTTTTGCTGGTTAGTAATATTTCATGCTGGAGTGTTGCTAAAATAAAGCATTCTATTACAGAGCAACGCAGATGGAATAAGCAGCTTAAAAACAAGCAGAATAAATCTTGTTGACCTAGCTGGGTCAGAAAGGCAGAAGTTAACTGGTGCTGCTGGAGAGCGCCTCAAGGAAGCTGGGAATATTAATAGATCACTCTCACAGCTTGGGTATGCATCTTTCAATTATTGTTTTCTTAAGTTGAGAATTCATGACTGCTTCAATTTTTTGCTTATGCGGCCCAATTCTCTCTCTGTAAAGTAAATCTGTTGATTCAATTGCAGCAAGACACCGCATAATTATGTTATCTTACAATAGGGGACATCTCTGCTTTGATATAAATTCAAGTCATATAATGCATTTATTTGTGAATGAATAATTCATTCTATAGCTTTTTTCTGAGCAATACTAATTAGACGTGTGTAATCTCTCTTGTGCTATCTATATACTAAACATGACGTGTCATTTTGAACACTGAATTAAAAGTTTGGCCTCATGTTAGCTGGAATGATTATTGTGAACATGCTTGCAAGGCGTGATGTTGCATCTTTACCAATCTTGCCAATCACATTGGATTGTAGGAACCTCATAAACATTCTTGCTGAAATTTCTCAAACCGGAAAGCAAAGGCATATCCCCTACAGAGACTCCAGGTTGACCTTTTTGCTACAGGAATCGCTTGGTGGCAATGCAAAATTAGCTATGGTGTGTGCTATTTCTCCAGCACAAAGGTGCGGACTCTGCTATGTTAAGGCAACATTTTTCTGCTTTTCTTTTTGCCCTCTTTTTTGTCCTTCAAACTCTGTGTGTTTGATGAAAGTATATCTGTATTAATGTTACAGCTGCAAAAGTGAAACTTTCAGTACATTGCGATTTGCACAGCGTGCAAAGGCAATTAAGAATAAGGCAGTTGTTAATGAAGAGATGGAAGATGATGTGAATCACCTCCGTGAAGTGATACGACAGCTAAGGGTAAGCTCAGTCTAATAGGAGATTCGATGAACTGCAAATTAAAATGCATGTGTAATGATGACTCAAATGGATAAATACAACAGGATGAACTACATAGAGTGAAGGCAAATAGCAACAATCCAACAGGTTGGGATCCCCGTAAAAGTTTTAATATATTAAAGAGCCTCATTCATCCGCATCATCGATTAGCTCAAGTAGATGAAGATGGTGATGAGGAGATGGAAATTGATGAGGAAGATGTTGAAAATCTATGCATTCAAGTTGGTCTGCCGCCAATGATAAATGGTAACGGGAATAATGCTGATGAGAGTAGATGCATCATAGATGGTACTCAGGACACAGATGTTGATATGGAAGAAGACATATCTGAACAAGTTCAAGTTGAAAAAGATGGAACTGTGACTGAAGATTTTACAGAAGCTGGTATGTAGCTCCATATCTTTCAAATGTCAATAAGCATATGTTGAGATAAATTAGAAAAGTTGTACTGTTTGTTCACTGATTAATATCTTTCATTCTTAATTTAGTGGGAAAGCCATATGAGGAGAAAATGACTGTTAGTACCCCCATCAGTAAATTGATAGCTGAAGAGCACACAAACAAATTGATTGAAGTTCGGTCCGTGTGCCCTGCCTTTGATTCTCAAGAAGAAGTTTCTGTAGGGATTCACACTGTGGGTGAACCAAAGGATTCTCAAATTGACTCTGTGATTTGTGAATCTCCTTCTAGCCTTAGCATTGTTCCTTGTGAAGTATCTCCAGTTCTTAAGTCTCCAATTGCTAGTGTTTCACCCAGAATAAACAGCAGCAGGAAAAGTCTTCGTACTTCAACCATGTTAACCGCTTCACAGAAAATGTCCAATGAAGAAAACAAGCCAGGCCCGGAGGATGGGCATATATCTTTGACAAAATCCACTAAAAGAAAATCATGTAATGCTCTTGCTGTTCCAACTACCAAAAGTTTACTTGCACCAACTGATAATTTAGCTGCCAGCCTCCATCGTGGCCTAGAAATTATTGATAGTCACCGCAGGAGTTCAGCATTTAGGCAGTCTTCCTTCAGATTTTCATATAAACCTGCAGAATTTAAACCATTAATAGTTGTTGACAAAGTTGATGTGGGTGTGCAAACTTTTCTTGAAGATGACCACATATCAGAAGAAGATTCAGCAGCATTCTTTTGCAAGAGTTGCAGAATCAAAATGCAACTACACGAGAAAGATGCTGATGATGGTTCTAATCTGCAGTTAGTACCTGTAGATGACTCAGAATTTTCTGATAAGTCTAAAATACAGTTAGTACCTGTTGACGACTCAGAGTTTACTGATAAGGCTAAAATACAAGTTCCTAAAGTAAGTCCATGAGTATGTCTTCACACTTGTTTCTTTGTTTGCTTATACTTCATACTTGTTTCTTTGTTTGCTTATATTTCATCCTCTTTTCTTTTTTGCTTATATTTGCTACAAACATGATCTTTTCATATCTTCACACAGGCAGTGGAAAAGGTTTTGGCTGGAGCCATCAGGAGGGAAATGGCTATTGAAGATTTTTGCGCCAAACAAACTTCTGAAATTATGCAGCTTCACCGTTTGGTGCGTTACAACTACCTCTAACTCTCAATGTAGCTGTTAGAGCTTTATTCAGAAGTTAAAAAATTGCTTCCTGCTCATAAATTCAGGTGCAACAGTACAAGCATGAAAGAGAATGCAATGCTATAATAGCTCAGACTAGGGAGGATAAAATTCTTCGACTTGAGAGCCTTATGGATGGTGTTTTACCTTCTGAGGAGTTCTTGGAGGAAGAGTTAAAATCAGTCAAGCATGAGCATAAGGTATGGATACTTTTGTTTCAAGATTTCCCTGCTATCACAATTTCACATGGCACACAACTTACCATTTGCTCTGATAGGTTTTGAAGTCCAAGTATGAGAATCACCCTGATGTTTTGAGGACAAATATTGAGCTTAAACGAGTTCAGGATGAGCTAGAACAGTACAGAAATTTCTACGATCTGGGCGAAAGGGAAGTGTTGTTGGAAGAAATTCAGGATTTAAGAAGTCAATTGCAGTACTATATTGGCTCTTCTTCCTCAGCTGCTCTGAAAAGGAATTCTTTAATGAAATTGACATATCCTTGTGAGCAAAATTTAATTCCCTCTCTCGGTACAATTCCGGAGTCGTCTGCAGAAAATGCTGAAGATAAACTTGAACAGGAGAGAATTAAGTGGATTGAGGCTGAGAGCAACTGGATTTCTCTTGCTGAAGAGTTAAAGACAGAACTCAATGCTAGCAGTGCACTGGCTGAAAAATTGAAGCTGGAATTAGCTACAGAGAAGAGATGTGCAGAAGAGTTGAAGGAAGCATTGCGAATGGCCATGGAGGGACAGACTCGTATGCTTGAACAATATGCAGATTTGGAGGAAAAACATATTCATTTACTTGCACGGCACAGGACAATCCAGGATGGAATAGATGATATCAAGAAAGCAGCTTCTAAAGCTGGAGTCAAGGGTGTTGAATCCAAGTTTATAAATGCTCTTGCTGCACAAGTATCAGCACTGAAAGCAGAAAGAGAAAAGGAGAGGCGCTACTTCAGAGAGGAAAATAAAGGCCTTCAGGTTCAATTGAGAGATACCGCTGAAGCTGTGCAAGCTGCTGGAGAATTACTTGTGAGGCTGAAAGAAGCGGAAGAAGCTGTTGTTGTTGTTGAGGTAAGCTCAGTATTTTTCTTGTGTTCTGAATTTTCTGAAACTGAGCAAATGTTGGTATATTGGTTTACATATGGATTTAGAATGCATAAAACTTCGCATTGCCATGGAAATAAGGGCCTCCAAAAATCTTGAAATGTAGTTTTGTGTGTGAGAGAAAACGTTTCTAAGTTATTGCCTGAAAATTTGGTCACATATTTTGTCTTTAACTTTCAAGCCTTTAGATTTCAAGGTATATCAAAAACAATTGATGATGATCTAGAGTTTCACCATTGTCAATGGTGATGGAACCCAATTTGAGTATGTGTGGAACTTACAGAGTAGCACTCTTCTGTTTCGTGATTTGAAGACAGAAGTCTTTGTGATTTTCTAAAGGAATTAGTTTATCCCTTCTTCTGATCCCTTTCTAAAAGGCCTTAGCTTGGCTTGCTGCTTTGGTAGAAAGCTTTTAAGTCGTTTAGAATGGATGTCCAAAATTTTCTTATTATTACCATTCTCTTCACATTGATTCTATTTTTGTCCTTAGCGTGAGAGTAGACCTTCTATCTAATCCGTTATTTTTGTGGAGTCTGTTCTCTGCCATTTTTACTTTTGACAATATCATATGCTTCGGAAATTAACCCATTTTCAGCAGCTTTGCATGCCTTGATTTTGTATTTGTAACTTTGATTAAATATACGAGGTTCCTAAGTGCTAAATTTGCATGATTCCAATTAGTACTTTGCTTTCGAAAGCTATACATATTTTAACAAGTTTCCCATGACAATCTGCTTTATGCTCTGCTAGCAATACTCTCTTCCTTGAATCTCTGTGAAGTAGCGAAAGCCTTTAGACTTGTAGAGAAGTTTATCCTATGGATCTTCTCTCCTATTTCAGCCTAAAACCCACGAGTTTGTAAATGCAATAATGTGTCCTTCGATCATAGCAGTTAGCTTATTCTTTATTAATTGTTTCTGCAGAAGCGGGCTGTGCAGGCTGAACAAGAAGCTGCCAAGGCGAACAAAAAAATTGAGAAGTTAAAGAACAAACATGACAATGAGATTAGAGCTCTTAAAGAGCTCCTTCAAGAGTCTCGGCTACCCAAAGAAGCAATACGGCCTGTTTATAACGATAGTGAAGTAGTGGCCAAGTACGATGTAGTAGAAGAGACTCGAGGTGAAGGTGATCAGCAATGGAAGGAGGAGTTTGCACCCTTCTACAACAGTGAAGAAGATGGTGACTTGTCAAAACTGGCAGAACCGTCATCAT
Organism: Erythroxylum guanchezii; assembly: GCA_025629825.1. Classification (NCBI taxonomy): domain Eukaryota; kingdom Viridiplantae; phylum Streptophyta; class Magnoliopsida; order Malpighiales; family Erythroxylaceae; genus Erythroxylum; species Erythroxylum guanchezii. The sequence goes on from JAOTAX010000001.1 coordinate 18,993,396, forward strand.
GGTTTTCTGGGTATGATCGGTGCAACATATAGAAACGGACACTTACCATCAAAACATTGTACGTGCCCCTTACTAACCGTTAATGTGATATATCATTAAATATATATATTTTTTACCGTTAATTTCGGTGATACCATTTTTGTGAGGAGCCATTTGTCTCGGTTCTTCACACCCTTGTACCAAAATTTCGTTTCTTGTGGTTCATAACGGTTGAATGAATGAATGAATGGTTGAGTATGTTCTGGAATCCAAACCTTCCCCCTTTTCACCTTTCTCTTAGGGAACCAAATAGGCCACGGAATGTAAATATGTATGTGTGGACCCATGCTGCAGTAAAGAGAAAGGGGTTGCAGAGTCAGAAACAATGGTCCTTTGGATCATTTAATTGTTTGGTTTGGGTGGGATAGTGGGCAATCTTCAAGAGTATCATCCTTGGACTCAAAAAGGTTGATCCCCAATCCCAAGGGCTCCCAGTCGCAAACCCAACCACCACTAGAGGATTGAATCACGATTTGATCCCACCCAGTCCCTCAGGAAGGCGGCCTAATGTTCAGTCGCACAAGAAATCACCACATTGGATGAACTCCTACACTATCGCTGCCGAGACTCGAATCTGAGACCTTGGACTCAATTTCCTTCCCAAGAAACTAACTGGGCTACCTGTGCGGGTTCAAGAGTATCATCCTGAGGAGAAGTGCATGCCCATGGCGCTTTATTCATGACATAGGAAGCTAGAGAAGCCTGTTCAAATATCTCTTGGACCATAGAACAAAAAGTTTGTGGCCTGGTCTTCCTGACATCCACATTTGTGGACCATACAGAAATGGGGAGGAGTGGACAAGAATTGGGGCCTTTAAAACCCTAGCCATGAGTCCATATGTTTATTGAATGTGGCATTCAGATGAACCCTAACCATTAATTTCGGAATGCTAAAAAGGGCGAACACAGTTGGGATTTTGGAGAGTCTAAATCATTTTCTAGTTCTTTTCCTAACTATTTCGAGCTAAAACTTAACTTCTCCTCGCTTGGTTAGCAGATTGGAGATATAAAATGTTGTCTACAAGGAAAAAATGATGGATAATGGATATGTTTGATGAAACAAAATGATGCTATAGATCAAATAAATTATTAAATATATGCTACAAATTTCACACAACCCTCCTTTTTCAGTATGTTGATACCCCTTACCAACCTAAATATGTCTTTCTCTTAACCCTGCTCTAATGTTCCTCCTGTCTTCTCCTAGGATTATTCTAAATGGACCGGTTCCTTTAACCTAGATTGACTGTCATAAGTCAAGAAGAAGGGTCTTGCGAGTTCCTCCGGTCATCTTTAAGAATAAGTTACTGTCATCTTCGGTGCATCCATCAAACAAGCTACTACTCTACCTAGCGTATCTTCTTGCCCGCTCTTTCTGCTCAGTTCCACAATCAACTCCAGATCCATCCAGTGGAGAGCTGAATGCAAGTTTCACCAATAAGCTCTGGCATTACTGTAGTACCTATAGAAAGAGATCGATGAACAAAGGGCTAGGAACCGGCATACTTGTAGCATATATTTAATAATTTATTTGATCTATCGCATCATTTTGTTTCATCAAACATATCCATTATCTATTAGTGAATTAATAATTCAAAATTAAGCTATATCTTTGATTTAGTTAATTAATAATATATATTTATATAAAAAGAAATGTTTACGGATGTAACTCCAATGGTAATTATAATTCGTAATTACCTCACAAAACAAACATTTTCAATCAATCAATCAATTTCTCCTAATCATGCTTCTTCCCGTGGGAGGGGGACCCTTTTCCTCGTCATTACACTACATGAGTTACTTATGGAAACCCATCATGACTTGCTCCGTGGACTATAAACATAATGCAGCCAAGAGATATGTCTTTTTCTCTGGTTAAAGCAAATACTTCATACATCACCTTCACCTGCCTTGATTACTAATCAACTTTCTTTCATTTCAGTTGAAGAGACTCGCTCTGATTTGCACAACATTGGAGAGAATCTAATGATATAACTGCTTCACCTAACGCTAGGATTCACAGTCACTTTAATCAGAGCACGAAAAAGTGGAAAATCTTGTAATTATTTTATAAAATTCTCTAAATATTTATCCAGTCTTAGCTGTTGCTTTTTGACCCTAATTTGAGTTATGGAAAATAATTTCTTTACGAAACATAAAAGAAATGTTGCGTAGATTATAATTTTTTTAGATCCCCACAAAATGAGAAGTTTCATATACTAAATATTTAGTTTTGTTTATAATATATTTTTTTAAAATTTCATTTCGGACTTTTAGTGTTAGCTAAGTTGAAGTTAATTTAGAAGTTTCAAATTTTAATAAAAGAATTTATGGGCTTAGGCAGGATGAAATTTCAAATTAAAATATGGGATGACAATAGGATCATCCATCCGATTTTGACTAAAAGGGGTAAGGTAGAGAAATATTGCATTCAACAGGGTTTCAAGATGATATATCAGATTTAATTGCTTTATTTGCTTGGACTAAGTGCTGTGATGTGAAAGTGAAACCTAAAGTTGAGGCAGATATGTTTTGGTAGAAACTGATGCAAAGATTCCATAAATCCTATCCAATAATTACATTGTTAAGAGTTGTGTATTATTCTATGCAGTAGTTTTGAAATCTCCTTTCTCTCAATAGCTATTATTATATTTGATTTTGATGATAGCTTTTAAAAAATGAAGATATGTATCTTAACTCCATTACTTTATCCACACACAGACTTAGATACCCTTCCCTTCCATTGTGTATGTAATGTAGGCATATAAGCTTTCATTTTTCAAAATTCAATCGCTACTCTAATTCCTCAACCATTTTCTGTTGATGCCTTAAAAAATTCTCAACTCAAGAAAGAAAGTTGAAAATAAAATTGCCAAAAACTTAAGAATAAAGACAAGAAAATTTAAACTTATGTTGATTAAGCCACCTTGAGACAAGTGAAATAAAAATGAGATAACCAATTATAAAGCGTTTAACTTTTTAGAATTTTTATTCAATTTAGTGCCTAAGTTTTTTAAAAATTTCAATCAAATGACTAATTTTTTAAAACCTTTAACAATTCAGTTTAAAACATTAGTTCTATTAATAATTTCCAGATTTAACTAACAAAATCTTTGTTGTTCATAATATGTAAGTATTCCACCTGAAAAATTCTCTTTACTTCAATCTAACCATGACCATTATTTTTTTTACGTGAACATCTACATGTCATGAACAGCAAATATTATGTTAGCTAAATTAGTAAATTACTGATGGAACTAACATTTTTAACTGAACTATTAATGTTTTAAAAGGTTGGTTACTAAATTGAAAAATTTTAAAATTTGGGCACTGGATTGAAAAATTTCAACAGATTGGCCACTTTAAGATTGATTAACCCAATACAGATTGGAACATTTACTGTAAACTATCAATGAACCAATTCTAATCAATAGTTACTTGTTACTGGTAAACATACACTTAAAATGTAAAAAATATATATAATAATTGTTTTCTATATATAGTTAAGTGATTCACAAATATTTTTAATCATTAGAATCCTCAAATGAAGAAAAAATAGAAGTTGGATTCACAATGTGTCAAAAGATAGTAAATAATGTGATTGTTTATTTTTCATATATAATATTGTGATTATTTATTTTGCACATATATATGTTATATATATATATATATGTAATATTAAAGACGACGGAAAAAGATAAAAATACTCATGTACTTTAAGAAAACTGAAAAAAATCTCCTAAATTTTGGAATTCTTGAAAAAATTTCTTGCACTTTAAACTTTTTCAAAAAAATTACCTAGCATTGACTTCAATTAAATAAGTAATGAAAATTCTCCTATGGAAAATTTGGTTCATTTAAACCAATTATTTTTAAGTCACATGGATCCTAATTATTAACCTAAAATCTAACTTGACCCATTTTAACCCGACTTACCCCTTCTCTGTCTATGTACCCAACCTGACCCACCTAACCTAACGAATACCCATTGTTCTATCAATTAACCCAAAATTTTCCTAAATAATGAATGCCTTTTGTTTAATTGCAAGAATGGAGAATTGAGAAGGTAAAGTTTAGAAACTATTAAAAGTTATGTTTCAAAAACTATTAAGTGTATGGGTTAGTGTTGTAACATTTATGTTTGTTCTTCTTTTCTCCTTTCTTTTCGATGTTATCGAGTAGCTGGGTTAGTTGCCTGGGCAAATCCATTTTTATGTCCTCTCATCATACTAAGTTGCTAGGGTTATTGCTTGGGTAAAGTCATTTCAGTTTGTTTGCACTTTTACAAAATCAAAAGGTAGAATATTGCCTTGAATGTGTATAAGTCAATAGATTTTAAAACACTATATATGTGAAAAGTTTGATAATCTCTTAGAAACTTTATTGCTTAAACATTTCATAAAGTTTAAAACCTTTTATTGTTTTTGGTTAGTAAAAAATAAAAACATAAGCATTCCTCTCCATCAAATGGTTCACCCTTAGAGTGTAAGTAGTCATCTGATTAGCTTTAGCTTTGTGAGAAAATGTAGTGGCAAAGTTTGTCTTATTAATAAGATGAAATGCATGAAATCATTGGTTTTTTTTTTGGGTATGAAAGAGAACCAAATAGGCTAAGAATTTCCTTTTCTTTTTACTAATACATTATAGCATAGATATCATCCTTTACTACTAGCACAAACCTAGTTCAAGTGAATGTTACAGTCAATTAGACTCAAATTTCTAATCATATATACAAGTAGAATGTGTATTCTGCTGACAAATGTCAAGAACACTAGTTACAAGAATTCTTTATAGCATGCCAAATCTTAACAATGCTAATAAGATATACAGTAGGACCTCTTTAAATTGTTACTCGATAAATTAATAAATTCTCTAAGATAATATTTTTCTCTGGTCCTGACTTAGTCCAGTTAAAAATTTAACAAATTTCGATAAGATAATAAGATAATATATTTTCAAAATACACCCCTATGTAAATATAGGGTCCCATTAATATCATAAATTAATAATTATATAAACTTATACAAATATAACTAAGACAATTTAGTGAAATATGATTCTAGTGTTGTTTGTTTTTCTTAAAATTTAAGTCTAGTTGGAGCTCATTTCTAACTTTTCTTATTGCATCCAAAATTTCTAGTGTTGTATTGTCGAACTGCACCAAAAATTTGTGAAGAGTTCTAGATGCAATAAGTGCTTCCTTACATGTAATTGGTTCCAAAGGTATTGTATCGTCTTCAACTTCATCATCAACATTATTTTTAAGGATAGTAGCCATAATTTCTTCTAAGCTCTGGACCTCTGAACATGCATCATTTTCACCTGGGAAATCCAATAAGCTATTGACATCCATTTTATTGCGATAGCTGAGATCATTAATCATGAGCTCAAGTTCATGAATGTTGTTTTCATAAGTGGGTTCATCGAAATTCCTTGAGACTTCATCCCCTGAACGAATTTTGTAGTGTCGAAAATAATTTTCTATTGTCTCTTGCTGAACATTAACGGTCCAAGCCAAGACTGCAAGATTGATAGCATCCAAAACATTAATCTTACCTGGATCAGATTGTCCCAACTCATAGCCTTCTAAAATCCTACGATAAAATCTCCTATGATAGTGCATCTTGAAAGCTCTTATTATTCCAGCATCACAAGGTTGAATTTTTGATGTTATGTTGGGTGGCAAGAAGATCAACTCAACATTATGTAACCCTTCACATCTTGGATGTGCTGGAAAATTATCTACCACAAACAAAATTCTTCTAGCATGCATTTTTTTTATCAAACCAACGGATATATTCATCAAAGAGCACACTTGTCATCCAAGCTCTTTTGTTGGCACGGTAGTGACAATTCAAGCTATTCATGTTGACATTCTTGAAGCAACGTGGCTTTGCATATTTTCCAATAATCCATAAAGGGATTTTTTTAGAGCCATCCTCATTGCAACAAATAACAACTGTTAGCCTTTCTTTGTCTTGTTTTCTTCCTTCAAGTTGCTTCGTAGCAAGCGAATGATCAGCTTGTAACTTGTAAAACAAAACAGTTTCATCCATATTAAAAACATCTTTCATAGGGAACTTGTCTATTTTTTCCCTTATAGACTCCAATTGCTTCTCCATGTCTTGTATATCAACCGAACTACTTTCTCCGAAACGACGAAATGACTTGATACCATGTCGTAGCTAGGGGTGTTCAAGAAAACCCGCGAACCTGAGAACCGAACCTGTAAATAAGATTAATCGAACCTGAGTTCAGGTTCGGTTCGAATCGAACCTGAAAAATCAGGTTCATTGTTCAGGTTCATGTTTCTAACTTACGGTTCTAGGTTAACCGAACCTAAACCGAACTTATAGCAGTTAACCGAACCGAACCTGATTTATAGGTTTAGGTTTAAACCTGAACCTGAAACACCCCAAAAGCCTATCATATATTTAGATATAATTTAAGAGGATATTAATAATAGTAAATTCACTAGTATTTACTATATTAATTCTTGAGTAAAAAAAGAATAAAAGGAAAAAAAACTACTTTAATTATATGTTATTAAATGTTAATCTTGAACATTGCTATTATAAGTAATAACTAATGCATAACACTCAATACTTCTACTTCAAATAGTAATTAATATGTGTCAAAGTTATTGATCGAAGTAT
>JAOTAX010000001.1:19000190-19022536 GCA_025629825.1 Erythroxylum guanchezii
CATATATATTGATATGAATAGGTTCTGGTTACCCTGAGAACCGAACCTGAAAATAGGTTAACTGATCCTATAGGTTCTTAAGGTTTAGGTTCAGGTTCAGGTTTGTGAAATTGTCGATCTTGACATTCAGGTTCAGGTTCAGGTTATTTATGAACGGGTCAGGTTACTCTACCATGAACACCCCTAGTCGTAGCTTGAATTTCTCATGCCAACCTTGAGAAAATTTGTGCTCAGAATCTTATTGAGGGTATAGAAGTTTCATTGTATCTCTTGCCTTCTTCAAAATTAGCTCTCCGGTCATATTCACACGATCTTAGTACTGGAGAAACCACTCATAATGTGAGATCCCACATCGGTTGGAGAGGGGAACGAAGTACGCCTTATAAAGGTACGGATACCTCTCCCTTACAGACGTGTTTTCCATGGCCTAATGGACTAGACCCCATCAGAACTCTAAGGTCAAACGTGATCAGGTGAGAGTAGTTCTGGGATGGGTGACCTCCTGGGAAGGCCTTGGGAAAAGCAAAACTGTGAGGGCTTGGCTGGGTCAAGGCCCAAAGCGGACAATATCTGTAAGCGAGTGATCTGGGATGTTACAGGTGGTATCAGAGCCAGTACCCGAATCGTTGTGCCAGCTAGGCTAGACCCCAAAAGAGGGCAGGGCCCTAAGGGGGGTGGAAAGTGTGAGATCCCACATCGGTTGGAGAGGGGAACAAAGTACGCCTTATAAGGGTACGGATACCTCTCCCTTATAGACACGTTTTCCATGGCCTAATGGACAAGATCTCATTAGATCTTCGAGGTTAAACGTGCTCGGGTGAGAGTAGTTCTGAGATGGATGACCTCCTGGAAAGGCCTCGAGAAAAGCAAAACCGTGAGGGCTTAACTAGGCTAAGGCCCAAAGCAGACAATATCTGTAAGCGGGTGATCTGGGATGTTAAACATAAACAACCTTCTCTTCTCCATATCTGAAAATTTTACTAGTTTGTGTCGATTGATATCCCTTCCTTTTTTTAGGTTGGCCGAAAGATACTCAGCCGATCGTTTGAGTGTGTTTGAGATTGTACCTTGACTAACTTTCAAATGAAACTTTTCTCCGAGCCACAACCGCAAATATTTTTGAGTGCATGCCGAATGATTTCTCTTGTACTCACATTATTCTTTGCGTATTTGATCCGTCATTGTTGATTTCGTGACACCTTTTAGATGAGGAGCCATTGTTGGGTATAGTTTCAAGAAATTTTCTATCTTGTTTATAAAGTATTTTCTATCTCCATCATACATACATATGTACATTGAATGATTTTAGTAAAAATACAATGAATAATACTTAATTATTAAGAAACAATGAACATTATTTATTTGTTTTTATTAATATTATGTACAATGAATCTATGTTTTAGATTCATTCAATTAATATGAAACATGAATTTTTCTAAGATACAATGTTTTTTGATGTAATCAAAATTTAACTTCAATCAATTACAAAAATCTCTTTAAATTAATAAATATTAATTTATCGGTTAATTAATATCTCTATAAAATAATAAATATTATGATCCCAACAATATTAATTTATAAATATTTTACTGTACTTCTTTTTACAAATCTACTCTCATTCAAAATTCACAACACACATTTTTTAAAATGCAAATACTAGCAACAAGTCTTTTGGTAACTGTGTACTATCTTAATCATCTTTTGATATGAGTCAAGCATAAGATGTTATTAATTCTACAAGATCTCTAAGTAACTACTATAACACTAACTTCCACTCCTCATAGTCATCCTTGTAGCTTGTATGACTCTTTAGAGCACAATCCTTGATATAATATAAAGTATAAAAGAAACATAATGAAACTTGAGGAAATCAAAAACTTAGTTGTAAACAAAGTGAAAGTAGAAACAACTTAGAGGTTAAGTTTAGCCAAAAAAAACCATGATAGTTTTGTTTTTACTCATTTCACACAAACAAATGTCTAGTCATCAATTTTAAGTGTTAAAGAGTTATATGCATATATACATGCAATCTTATATATATATATATATATAGTCATCAATTTTAAGTGTTAAAGAGTTATATGCATATATACATGCAATCATCAATTTTAAGTGTTAAAGAGTTATATGCATATATACATGCAATCTTATATATATATATAATTAGTTCTATCATATGGGGATATAAAAAAAGTGTGTTTCACTACTAGAGCCTTAATGTTTTTTTTTTCACAACATATTAATATCTTCTTATTTCTCTTTCTTATTTAACAAACCCTAGAATTGAGTTTCAGTTTTGTCGTGGTAGGATCTTCAAATATACCCCTATTATGCACTAAGAAGTAGGAAAAATGTATAATTTTAAAGTAGGACAAGATCGTTTGATGATGTTATAGTTCATATACACTGCAAGAGACTTGAGCTAAAGAGGTTTGAGTTTTTAGTTATAAAGTTCCTCAAAAGTCTTTTGAGGATAACATTAAAGACTTAAAAAGTGGGGCTCACATCATGAACATAATTAATTTAATTGAAAAGAAAGACTATGAGATTGTGGAGGTACTTTTGGTTAACATTGAATATCCGTTGTTAATAAATAACAAAGGATGTCATGAAGTGGTGAACAAGTTGATTGTGAGATTGTAGAAGGTGATTAGGCTACTTCTAGAGGTGGTATTAAAAGTTTGTGTTGTTTGAAATGATTGTGATGTTGTAAAGGGTCAACAATCTATTTTTAGGGAGAATAAACAACCTGTTATTAATGATATAGATAATAATGAATTTGATGATCTAACATATAGAAAAAGTTAATGACTTTGATGATTCTAGTTCATTTGATTCTGGTGACATATCTGATGAGTTGGTTGGTAAAGTTTGTGATGGTATGCAAGATATCCTAATAATTAATATTTCAGATATGCAGATAGATTCATAATATGAAGATTTTGATAAGCTTAGAGTAAATGTTGTTCTAAAAAATGGTTGTGGGTGGAAACTATATACTTCTCCAATATAACATGGAATTGTATTTTAAATCAAGACATTTCAGTCTAACCATGAGTGTGTTCAAGAATACCAGAACATAAATTGTAAGACATTATGGATTGCAAAGAAATACTTGCTATATTTTATAGATTATGCTACATGATATATTATTAGGCTTAAGAATGCATTTTAAAGAGAACTTAATATTAAGATTACATTTAAAAAGGCATATAGAGCGAAGAACTTTGCCTTAGAGCTATTGGCGGGTGAAGAGGGAAAGCATTTTAAGAAATTGAGGGGCTACAATTTAGTTATATTGAAGTACAACTCGAATAGTTTCTTTTATAATCAAGTATTTAAGTGGTATTTTTGCTTCCACGTACATATGCTTGGATGCTTGAAAGAAGGGTTTCTTGGTTGGTTGTAACCCTATAATATGTACTAATGGTTATCATTTAAAGGGCATGCATGGAGGGCAATTGTTATTGGCTGTTGGTTTGGATATGAATAATAATATGTTTCCAATCATATGGGCTGTAGTTAGAATTGAGAATCAATTATCATTGAAATAGTTCTTAAATGTTTACAAGAAGACATTGGAGATTACTAGGATCACAACTGAGTTTTCATTTCTGATCGAAAAAAGGTAAAATTGTGTTATTAGGTTTCATTTAATTTTATGAACATTCAAATATAATTATTGACTTTCTTTATTTTGCATTAACATTTCATATGGTTTCTTTATAACAGGATTTTAGAACACGATTTTAATGTTCATATAGCTAGTTTCAAACATAAATATTATGCTAGACATATCTATGCCAACCTTCAAACTAGATTTAAGACAATAAAAGTTATAAAGAATTTAGTTTGAAATATGGCTAGAGCATATACTTTCAATGAATTTCAAAAGGTAAATGATTGTTTTATTTAATTGCATTTGAATATATATGATATGAAGTCATAAAGCAATTACCTTTAAGTTTTTACCAACAATAGGTATATAAAGCATGACATATTGTTGAATGACCATTGTGAAAACTTCAATCATTGAAGAGGCTAAGGATAAACCAATTATCATAATACTTAAAATGATTAAAAGAATAACGATGGATAGATTTAACAAGAAAAAAGAGGGGACAGAGAATTATAATGGATCCATTTTTCTTATGATTCAAAAAACCTTGGAGAAATATAAGCAACTTGCGAACAACTAGATGCCATACTTTACTGGTCGGAGATTGTTTAAAGTGGAGCATATGAATTTTCAAGAATATGTTATTGATTTAGGCAATAAAACTTGCATATATAGGATATAAGGTTTGAGTGTAATTCTTGGTCAACTTACTTATACTACAATCTGACATGATGATGGCAAACCAGAATAATATATCGACTTTTTATATAGTAAATTTTTTTGAAAGAAGTTTATGCAAGATGGAATTTTCTAATTCTTGGTGAAGATTTACAGCCAAGTCTAGGTGAAGGCTATGGTTCTGAAACCTTTTGCACCACAATACAAGAGCATGTCTGGAAGACCAAAAAAGGCAAGGGGCATGGAAGTCAAAGAAGAGTAAAACCCTTATAAAATTACTCAAAAAAGACTTCATATGTCATATAAAAGTATAAGCAATATGGCATAACACAAGGACATTTTCTACGAGAATACATGATAATGCCCAAGAAAGCCAAAATACCCAACAGACATAAGAATCAACATATAGGAAAAAGAAAAAAAAGAAAAAAACAATTATTTTTGTTGTATTTATTGCAAATTATGGATAACTACTTTTTGTATATGGTGCATGTATTGGATAACTACATTTTGTATAAGTTGCACATTCTAGATAACTACCTTTTGTATATAGTGCACATTCTAGATAACTACTTTTGTATGTAGTGTTATTTTGGAAGATGAATTACAGTTTTCATATACACTATCTCTTTTGGATCATTAGTTATGTTTGCAGTTGAGTTTGATTGAAATTTCATAGTCATCTTTAAGTGTACAAAAATTTTATTATATATATATATATATATATATATTAAATCATCCTAATATTGATTGGAGTTTTATATATGGTTTAAATGATAAAATTGATATAAATTATTTGATTATGGATGTCTTAATATTGCATGAAAGCAAATTAGCATTCTAAAATAAAGGAGTATGCTAAAAAATCCAAATAGGACGATACCAATTCATTAAAATGGTAGATATTTAAACACAACTTTATATAAAATTTATCGTTACAAATTGACCATAAAGTGCTATAAAGTATAAAGTTGCTCAAATATAAATAAACATCATAATCTCAATTTCAAAGTACAAAAATCTTTTATAAGTAAATTACTAAGTAACAGCTAACAACAATAGACAAAATGACCCAAATACAAATCAACAACTTCCATAACAATATTTCATTTTGATGATTCTTTAGTTTGTCATTGATCTCTCAAAGCTCATTTATGATACTTATACTACTTCTCGTGAATTTTTCGTTATACCACACAAAATAATTACATTTTTGTTTTTTTTGTAAATAACATAGATAAAAAATTTAATAACATGCCATATAATCCAATTTAATAAAGTAAAATTTTATTTAAAATTTAATCTAAATTGAACTCATTCATAAACTCGTCTTCTTGGGTTAAACATGGTTTAAGAAGTCCTCATAGTTATTATCAATCGATAGTTACAATAATATAAGTAGTCCTTAATCTTATTCACTATACTACTAAATGAATATGTAGTCTTCGTATCTTCAACTGAGTAAAATAGATACAACTGAAATTAATAATTTAGATTACGAATGGAGAGTGAAATTGCAGACTTGGTATTTAAATTAGGGGGTGGCATTAGCAACAATGTGCCTTTCTAGATATCTTTGTTAGACATCAATATATATATATATACTTTTAGAGAAATTCAACAAACACAATCATCAAAAAATTCAAAGGATAGGAAATATGATCAATTTGTGATTAATTTGAAGAAGTATATGCTGCTAATGTTGATATGGCCTCGAAGATAAATGATGGAATATATATAGCAAAGACGTAAATCTTATAGACCCTTCAGTCATATGGATGAGCATGTGTGAGACTCAGTTTGTTACTATCAAAAATACAGTTTAAATAATGACTATGCTGGAGAGTGTGATACGGACAATAATGATGCAAAAGAAGATTATAAAGAAGTTGACATTTGCATTAAACATCAAAACAGACAAAATTACTTAATTGTTTGTTAACTACAAATGAATATTACCTAAAATGATAGTAATGAATATGTAAATACACTAACTTTGAAAAGTTTCTTTAGTGGATAGAGTGAGGAAACATCCTCACCACTTGGATAGAGAATCAAAATAAGATAAATAAGTTATAGTATGTTGTAGCAAAAGGGCTATGCAAAATTACGAGAAGGAAACCATAAACATTGATGATTATATGACTATATTAAATGAATCTATTTTCAATAAGACCCCTTATTGTAGAATTGAAAGTGTATAAGATATCAAAGATCCTATAAAGGTGGCTTTTTGTGCATGAAATTGAAGAGGATGCTAGAGTTTGAAATGCTTTTTTATCATATTTTCTACATCTTATGGAATAAGACATAGTTGTACTGATACATGCGAGTTGAATTGTAATCTCATTAGCACATTGAACAAAGGTGAACTAAACTTATTACACATCTAGTGCTTTAAAATATATTAACTTGTACACATTAGGGCAATATTCTACCTTCCGGTTTTGTATAATCGAATGCAATAACGCCTTTATACAAATTTAATGTGGACAATTTTGAAAAGTTCCAATGAAAACTAGAGGCAGGGAACTTTTGCTATTAGTTCTAGCCACAAACTTAATGCTTTCAATGCACTTTCTTGTAGATATACATATATTGACTCAAGTGCATGCCCTTTCAACTACATCTCTCCATTAGTAAGATGAGGGAATAAAAGTTTTTGCTTTTAGTGAGGCAACTCAGTACGATGAGGCAACAAAATGAAATGAATTTACCTATGCAACAAACCCAGCAACTCAGTATAATGAAAAGAAACAAAAATGTATTTACCTGTGCAACTAACACAACTACTCAATAACACCCAAAGGAAAAGAGAAAAGAAGAACAAGCAGAAATGTTACAACATTAACTTATAAATTTAATAAATTTTGAAACATACCTTTCAATACTTTCTGAACTTTGTCTTCTCTATTCTTTATTTTTGCAGTAGATTAAGGGCATTCGTCAATTAGGGACAAATTTAAGTTTACCTAATAAAACAAGGGTATTCATTAGGTTAAAAGAGTCGAGTTGGGTGAGTACAAAGAGAAGAAAAAAGTCAAATAAAAGTAGATTAAGTCAAATTTTAAGTTAAAAATTAGGGTTTGAGATGACAAAAGAGTTCAAGCAGGCTCGACCAGGCTCGAGGTCGGCTTAGTTTTTTGGGCCCAATTGGGCCTCGAACAAGGTTCGAGCTTAGGTTGTCCAAGCCCAAGACCCAATCATTTTAAACACTGTTTTTAAAACCGGATCGGACCGGTCGGTCCGACCGGTGACCGGTTGGCTAGCCGGTCCGGTCCACCTCTAAAAACCGGTCATTAATTGGACCAGTTCGAACCGGTGAAAACTGGTTGGACCGGTCCTGTAAGAAAATTTTTTATTTTTTATTTTTGATATTTTTAAATATTTTTAATATTATATATAATTAAATATAATTATTGCATAATTATGACGTCACACCGGTTCGACCGGTGGTCGAACCGGTCAAACCGGTGATCAATAAGGCCTCCGGTTCAATGACCGGTTCGGTTTTGAGAACATTAATTTTAAACAAAACAATGTCATTTTGAACTTACAAGTTTAAAAAAAAATTAGTTGGGTCAGGCTCGAGCTCGGGCCACCTCTAGGTTGGTCGAGCTAGGACCTGATCAAGCCTCAGGTCAAATCTAGACTCAGCAGGCAAATGCGACCCAAAGCAATATGTCCCTAATTAGGGTTTGCATGACTTAAAAATAATTGGTCCACGTGGCCAATTTTGATTTTCCCGTGACTAAGATGGAAAAGTGAAAAAAGAAGCGGGAGAAGAACCTAAATGTCCGGTCAATCGTGAGCAGCAAAGTAGGAGAATGGCATTGGATTCCAGCCGAAAACAACCTAAAAAAATCATTCTTAATCATAAGTTGGACTTAAGATAGATCCATTTGTCCCCACTTACAGCTGGCTACAATTAAGAATCTATTTTCCCCACAAACTGTGCGATTTTCCCTGAGGTTAAGTTAAGGCCCTACAATGAACGTTTTCCAGCTAAATTTGAAATTAATGTTCGAGGGTACCCTTTTCATTATCACTGATTCTTTTGTTTGGCTGTTCAGAAATTAGTTAAAATGAAATTTCTGAAACATAAAACTGCTTGAATCACTTGTGACAAAATATACTTATCAATGGTAAAGTAAAAGACATGAAGGAGAAGAAAGATCACTAGAAAGTTAAAAAAACTCCTCCCTCAGCTCTCTACTACTTTCCTTCGCAACAGTAAGAATTGTTCATCAATGGATCCTTCCGCAGAACTGTTTCACCAGCAGTAATGATTACTGCTAGATTTTACAATTTGGGTTTCTTTGAAACAATTCTCCAAAGAATCGGTAGCTTCAATGACTGCTAAAATGAGAAAATAAAAATGGGAAAGTATACTCTTTCTCCAATCTAAAAAGTGATACAAAATGGAACTAGGCTGTATTTACATAGGCATCTCTCTGTCACCGAGGCACTTGGCTATGAACTTGGCTGTAAGGTTGTTTCTGAATTACAGCTCAATTTCATCTGAGCTGCGGGTAGAGAACCTGCACCAACAAGATCGTGGACCTAAGTTCTAAGCTAAAAGCCTATCAACATTTTGTTTAACATCAGAAGTTTGGGAAGGAATCTTTTGTATCACCTTGAAAGGTCTGCTGATTCTGGCCATACCCCATCTGCACAACACTGTGGAGGTCATCTTCCCAGAATGAGGGAACCTGTAACACAAATGGGAGCAAACAATGATAAGGTTATGCAATGAAAAGCCAATCAAAATGAACAGGGTTAGTCACCTGTACGTACCTGACGAGAAGCATCAGTAAACCCATTAAGGGGAGGCAACTGAAGACATGGATTTCGCTTCAGTGAAAAGTGGTTTCCTGCATTAGTGGATAGGCCACTCTGCAGGGGTAATCCTTGTCGTGACTGGTAGCCATAAGGAAATGCTTGTGTTGAGGAATCTAATGGATAAAGATCGTTCGGTACGGATCCACGAGATTGAAAGATCTGAAAATATAGAATTATTGAGATAAGAATGTTATAAGTTGTTAGGACTTATTATCTGACAGAGAGTAACAATAGTAAGTCTTAAACTTACTTGCTTTGATAAAAGCGCTTCCATGTTAAAGTCCATACTAGGATTCACAGTTGCCAACTTCATGGAGAGAAACTGCAAATGAGATCAAGAAACCGCACCCCAAATATCAAATCAAGTGCATCATTCAAACTCAGAAGGAAAAACCTTGGCAAAACCTGGATGGAATTTACCTCAACCTGGCGCTGCAATGACTGCACGTAGTTTATAATCTCATCGAGCATGACAGCTTTCCCAGTCACCTGCAGTTGAAAATTGCAGCCAATTTAGAAAATTTCACTCCTTAAAAAGTGACTTTTCTTTTTCTATCTTTTCTTTTTTCGAGTGAATGCAAATCTTCAGGAAAAAAAGGAAAAAAAAAAGAACAGAAAAGAAAACAGAGACCTTATTGCAACCAGGAACAAGATCCTGCAGAAACTTCATCCTTTCACCGATTTTCTCTCTCCGTACCTGACAAATTTAAAATCAGAGAGGTCAATGAAAAACATCTTACGACATCAAATGGATAACGGAAATTGTATTCATTCTTACTCTTTCAGCAAGACTGTGGCTATCTGTAGCCTGACCCCTTCTGGCTCTGACATGAATGTAGTCCTTTAGAGGCTCTGCTGGCTTCGGACTATCCTTATTATTTTCCTGGTTCCCATCTTGTTCTTCTTCTTTGGCTTTTCCTGCATCCTTTTGCTTCCCATTAGCTTCATCTGATTTGCCTTTTTTCAAACTAGGTTCGTCATTATTCTCTGCCACTACCTGCAATGAGCTCGTCATTGGTTTCTTCATAATCTCATCAAAAAGCACCAAACTTGAACACATTTTATCATTTTACCTTAGCCCCAGAAGAACAAGGAGATGGAGATGGAGTTTCTTTGGTCTTTCCTCTGGGAATTGATTTCCTTTTCCTGGGGTTGTACTCTTTCTGGCCTTTCATGCTCATTTCTCCATCCGGAATCTGCTCAGACACTGAACACTTCTCGTTAAAATCTCCGAGTTCAGCATTTCTTTTCTTGGCAGAATTCGAACTCACATCTTGTGGTGAGCTTTTATTGCTTTCCTGAACAATCCCCTGAGATGCAGTGACCTTCATAGAATGGCTACTCTGGACTCTGGAGATGTTACCGGATTCAGCTCTTGGCATCAAACCATAAAGTAATTCAGCTTGATTTAGTCCAAATTGCCCACTTAAGCCTCCAAGGTTCCTGTTCCCAAAGCAAGAATATCTTGCAGCCCTCTCTGCAAATACAGGATCGGTAGGAACTGGAACCAAACTTTGTTCGTTGGCCAAATTGTTCCCAAGAATTGGCATACGACCTTTGATATGGGAATCCATAAATGCAAGATTCAATTTTGGAGGCGAATTCAACGGCGTACTGTAACATGAATTGTTCGCATTACTGTTATTGTTGATGTTATCGGTGTTGTTGATATAAGAAGAATGATGAAAAATCTCTTCGGAGTCACAAATAGTTCCTAATCTCCCAATTGGTTCTCTGATCGTAACTGTGTCACCACTCCCACCGTGAGAAGAAATGGCATTGGCGCTCGAAACTAGAGGAGACGAGACAATGGAGCTCAGAGCAGACTCAAAGGGATCGTTCTGATCCATTGAACTATCCCAATTGGAATTGAAAAAGCAAGAACTGAGGTCATTTGATTGCATTCCCATTCCAAAACTGGAAGAATTCCACATGGGTGTTGTACCGTTGGTTGCCTGGTTCATGAAAAGTTTCTCCTTTTCCATCGGAAAATAAAAAATAAATAAACTTTGCAACTACTAACCAGGCAAGAACAGAAGTGAATCAGAGAAAAGTTGAGGACCCAGATGAAGATTTGATGTCGTAAAGGACGAATATCACTCAACACAGGAACAGAACCAAGAAAGGAGAAAAGTGGAGGTAGGAGGATGAGAGAAGACACCGTGTGAGCTAGAAAAAGTAGAGGAATGAGAAGAGAATATAAGAAGGGGAACAGAAGAAAAAGCAAGACAAACATAAGGAAAAGAAGTATCTATTTTGACTTCTCTTTGCCCTTTCTCACTAGTTAATACCAATTTCTTCAATGTCTACTGTTATTACAGTAATCTGTCTAGAACCGCGTAAAAGATGGTGAAGTTGGGGTGGCAATAGCCTGTTGCCGGGCCTTAAACGTCAAACCAGTTTAGTTTCTGTCTCTTCTTGACATTTCTTATGTTTTTGCGTGTGTATTATTGGCTGAAAGGCAAAAACAGGAGTTTGTTTTCTCTTTCTATGTTGTTGTTTTCTAGTTGCGGGTTAAGATAAAGAAACACAGTGATTATGGGTAGAGAGGAAGGTGGCTTGTTGCTTCTGTTGGCACGAAACACATATACTTCGGCATCTGGGTGCTTAAGCCTTTAGCTAATCATCAATCTCAGGCATAGCTATTTTTTTATTGGCGGAAACATGTCCACACTCTCCGCAGATCCAGAAAATACATTAAAAAAATGTCAATTTTCATATCTTCCCTCTTCTGCTATCTGTGTTTTCCAATTAACCAGGTTGTTATAATTCCAACTTTTTATTCTCTACTACGAACCTGATGAAAGAAGCCAAAACAAAGTCTTATTTGACAAATTTCTACCAACCCCAGGTATTAAAAATTTAGGTATCTGCAGTTGCAGATGTTTCGACTCCAATCCATTTTGGCTGATGGAGTGTTTGTTTCTTCATTGTAATGTGTGTCAATGAAAAAATAATTAATATAGCTAGATCACTTGTGAATATACATTAGTTGTTAAATGGTTTTATAAATAGACGTGACATAACCAAAAACAAACATGATCTATCCAATAATAAATCGGTAGAGTTCAACTTCTATCCTTTTCTTATTTCAAATTTCATTTGAAGCTCAATCAAATTTTTATTATTTGATCTAGGTCCAAAAATATTGAAATAAGTGGCACCATCTCTTTGCATCCACAAAAAAAATTTCAAAGACCAAAAAACAAAATGCATAAAAACAAATGATTGTTTCTAGAAATTTAATTTCATAGGCATTTCAAGAACTCAAATATATATAGAGAGTATTAGAGTGAGCAATAATCTTTTCTCTTTATCTTTTATGATGAATAATTATCAAGCTTTCATATGAAAATTGAACTAACATATAACTTAGGAATAACTAATTCTAAAGTGTTTAACATTCTAGGATCTTTTCAATCCAATGTCCAAGATTTTAAAATTTTTAATTGAGTGACCAATTTTTTAAAATTTTAACAATTCAATTCAAAACGTTACTTTTGTTAGTAATTTGCTTATTTGATTAGCATAATCTTTATTATTTATGAAAAGTAGGTGTCCACTTAAAAAAACTTTATGTGCTCTGGTCTAACTATGACCATTAATTTTTTAGGTGGACATCTATATGTTATGAAAAACAAAGATTCTATTAGCCAAATAAGCAAATTACTAACAAAATTAATGTTTTGAATTGAACTGCAAGGTTTTAAAAGTTGATTACTTAATTAAAGAATTGAAAAACTTGAACACCAAAATGAAACAATCCCCAAAAGTTAGACATTCTATGATTGAATATCTCTATAATTTACAAAGAAAGGAGGTTACACTAAAAACATAAAAAATGATGGAGATATGATCTAACATTTGAATAAGCAAAAGCCATAAACTTGATTATTAATTGGCCATGAGCCAAAAAACTTGTTAGAGACATCATCCTCACTTATCAAGCTCATCAATAGGTGTTGTGTAAAAATCAAGTCTTTGAGAAAGCTCTTGCTTTTGTTAATGAAAAAATGATAGTTTTATTTTTCTCTTAATAAAGCTGTAAAAAACTATTGAAGAATTCTACTGTTTAAGCATGAACATAAGGATCTAAAAGAAAGGAAAAATATAAGAAATTAAGAGGAAACAATTGCAATTTCAGCCCTAACATTGCAATTAACTACCATGAGGTTCACCTAGGTAGGGGTGATTAATATGATAATAGTGGCAGCTTTATTAAAATCTTATTCTATAATGCTTTTACCATTTTGGACCTACCTTTTTTCATAATTTAAACTACTAACTTCTTTGGTTGGCTTTGGTAAAAGGTAAACACTAGTAGAAGGAATAACATATATCCCACTTAAGTTGTGGGTACACCTTAAACAAATCATAGTCAGAACTAAGTTTTACATAGTAAAAGGCCTTCAACTTTTAATGCTATTTTGGGAATATCCTCATTGTGTCTCTTAAAGGCTATCATATGCCTTTATATGCTGATCATGGAATTAGGAAAGTTACAGGATATTTCAATAAGGCGACACAATGTTATGTAACCTTATTAAAACCTAATAAAAAACTATCACCTTTTATAAGCATTCAGGCGATAGATAGTTGATTGAGCCTAAGGTTAATGTCAATATTAAATTTATTTCAAGTGCACGACGTAGCTGTAGTTGGCACAAGCAAGTATGAGTTAATCTCACGAAGACGGTATATGCTAGTAGTTACCCTTTTTTCTATTATATAGCCTAGGAATCAGGTTTTGGTTTTTAATTAAAGATAAAGCTAAACAACTAAACTAAACTAAGATTAAACAATTTTGAACATAGGACACGTAGAATATGAAGAAAATTCAATATTAAATGGTATTATCTAGGTGATGAATTCCCCTAAGTATCCTTGAATTATTTACCTTTTATCCTACAATCATATTATTGATTATTGAACCGTGGAAATTCCTATCTTATATTAATATCTCTCTTGAGACTATTAACAACTAATCCATCAGTTGATTAACTAAACTTTTTCTATCTAAAACCCCTAAGAATGCCTTATCGATTTGTGAATTTTTCTATTAGTTTTGATCCTAATCCAGAAGATTTATGTTAGCTTATCTCTAGGTTTGCATGCACATCCTTCCAATTATGGTAGATCTATTCAAACAAGGGAGTTTCTCAATCTCAATTATATGAAATCAAATCATGCATTAATATTATGGATATATTAGAATAAGAATAAATGTATAATTAAATCACAATAAATGAATTAATATAAATGCATTGAATAAAAAATTAAAACGCTTGTTATCCTGACTTAGGTTTCATTTCATCTAAACACTAAACACTAAACATGTTTAGTTACTAATTATATAAAATGAAATCAAAGGTAAACGTGTAAAAAAACTAATAGAAAACAAAGAAATCATAATTTTAAATCTCCCTTTCTCTTTTATTGAATCTTCTTGCAAGTTTGGATTTGATGTTGTTATCTATTGGATCTCTTGATGTATTCTTCATGTGTTCCTGCTCTTTTGATCAAAATTGTCGCCTCTCTATATGTCTTATGTCTCAAAACCACTTAACAATTATGCTGTATTTGTTTTGCCTTAGTTTACGTCCTTTTTATAATGAAAACTAGGATTTTTGGGACAAGTACGTTTATTTACATGACCATATAGCTCCAAAAATACCTAAAATTATGGCTTTACACATTTATAGAGACTTACACGACCATATAGGCAGCTATGTATCTCCAAGTAGCATCAAATCTCTGTTTTATGCCATGATTTAATCCAAAATTTCTTCTTTTAGTCTGAGAAGGTAATTATCACCTCCAAATGTACTTAGAGCTAATTAAGTACTAAAAATACAATAAAACTATAAAATATCAAGCAAAATACATTAAATATGGGGGGTATAATTATAGTCAAATAAGAATATGTTAATAGTCAAGACCCAGAGAAAGAGTTAAGAAGGTAACTCGTCAAGGAAATGGTGGAGTTATTTATAAGGAGACGTGTAGCCTACATTTTTTCATAATAAGAAAAAGAATGGAACCAAAGGAAAGAGAAGGCATGAAGATGATATTAGCTTAATATATATATGTGTTTACATGAAAGCCCTAAAATATATAAAGAATTAACCCTTAATGATCACAGATATGTTAAACCTCTACCTAATATCTAAGCCTATAAAGAAAAAAAAAGAGTCTTTACTTTAGAGATATAATAGGTCATAGATGCCAAAGTGCTAAGTTGCTTTATGCTCACTTTATCATAGAAGTACAATACCTTCATGAGCTAGTCAACATGAAGATAGTTAAAAAAAAGTAAAAAGTGGATGATGTTTGTCTACTTCACATATATGAGAAAAGGCATACTTAAAGGATAAATATCCCCTTTACAAGATCTATCATTTAGTGAATGTCACTTCAGGGTATAAATGCTGAGTGTCATTGATGCATATTCGGGATACAGCCAGACCTACATACACGAAGGTGATTAGAAAAGCACATTGTTTATCACCTATAATGCATCATATTGTTATAGGGATCATAAGCTATTCATACTAAAAATATTAAATCCACCTACCAATGATTGATTAACAAAATATTTTATCCTCAATCAAGGAAAAACATAAAGGTTTATGTAAATGAAATGATTGTGAAAACATAGGAGGCCAAAGTCATCTAATAGACCTAAAGTAATGCTTTAATGCCTTAAGAAAGTATAATATGAAGCTAAACCCAAAAGATTAATCTTTGGCATATCAGTAAGGAAGATTTTGGAGTTTATAATAACCCAGAAGATAGAAAGTATTGTTAGAATGTCACCACCTAGGTCTATAAAGGAAGTCTAAATACTAATTGAGAGAATTCCTAACCTCTCCCATATTCTATCTAGTTCGGCAGACCATTATTTATGATTTTTTAGATCTTGAGAAAACTTTATGAATTTATCTTGAGAGAGTAATGTAAATAGGACTTTGAGAAGATAAAATAATACTTATAAAACTCCCAGTATTGTCTACCCTATTGCCTATAAAAAAATTATACTTATACATTGTGATGTCCAATGATAACTTAAGTTCAATCTTAGTTCAAAAACGAGGAATTAAGTAAAGAAATATGTATTACTTAAGTAAGATAGGGAGTTTTAATTTTTTTGGAAGGAGTTACAACCTTGTTAGTTCATTTTTTTCACTTTGTTCATAAGCTTGAAGAGAGTCATATTAACTTTCATAAAGAGACATATAAAGTAGTTAGAAACATGAAAAATAAAAATATAAAGGAAATTACATACACATTTCTTTATCTAAAACACCCAATAGGAACAATACCTCTTAATCCAATGTAACATTTATAAGGAGGGGATATAAGAAGATGTTTGTCTAACAAGACTCACAATTATTACTCCAACCTTGTGATCTTTATATCTGTTCTTAAAATAAGGGTTAATGCTCCCCATAAAGACTTAAAATCTCACCAATTACCATCTTCAGAACTAAAAAAGATGAACCTTTTTCGTTAATTTATGTTCCCATTGTGAAGATGATGAAAGTGCCATCTTCAGCATAAAATTCATGTTAAACCACCCAAAATACTTTGTGGTAGGTCTAATTTGATGCATATATCTAAGTAGTCATATTGATGGCTCTATATCTCATAAGTGACAAGCCACCATGAAACACATGATGATCTCCTAAGTGAGGGGATACGATTGGCTTAAGCACATACATGTATCTTCAATGATATTATATACCATGTCATAAAACAATAGTCATATCCTATTCTTGAAGTTGTTAAAATAGCCATTGTTTTCCTAAGTTTGGGGAGAAAAGCCCTCTTAGACTCCAATGGACATCTTACTATAATATAATAAGGTACATTAAACTTATGACAATATATTTTATTAATTTGTAACTTTTAACCTCCTTAAATTTTTCTTTCCTTCATATGTATCTGTGCTCTAAAGCAGAGACTCTAGCACTAGAGACGACTATTAAGCATCTTTTATCCCTTTAAATTTGCTTATATCTATTATAGACTCCTCAAATTTTACCTTAAAGGAGGAGTTAAAGCTATTGGTAGACTCACTAAAATCACTAGAGTGAGACATAAAGTGGGTTTCTTCTAACATAAAGTAGTTTGTAGATCTTTGGACTCCTTTTTGTCTTACTTATAGATTGTAGGCATGAAAGCTTATGGTGCAAGTTTGTTTTGAAATATCTTCAAAAGCTAAATAAAGCATTTGAAGGAAAGCATCCTTATGTTTATATAGCGGTGACTAATAACTCATTTGAAAGTAAGATCAAAGGATAAGATTGTGAAACTCCTTCAATTCCAAGCCACCCACCAAAATTTAAAAAATAATTTAAATTTCTTGCTTTAGACAGATGTGAGACAATTGATGCTATACTTGGGCTCTCAAAAGTCCTATAAAGGGTATTTAAAATTGAACTTTAAATTGATAGTCAAAAAAAGAGAACAAAAAAGAGAATAATAGAGGTGAGGTAGCATCATACCATCTAGAAGTAAGAAACTCTAACTTAAAACTAATAATTAAGGAGTAATAGTGCACTTGAAAGTAAATGATGATATATAAATTGATATTAACTTGCTATAATAAACTATAAGAAATTAAATTTAACATGAGTTGAGGATTTAAAGGTCTTATTATTGTAGATAAAGTAAGTGAAGCTACAAGGAAGTTGGAGAGAAAGAAGATAATAAGAGTTAAGCTAGAGAGTACAAATAAATTTGGATACTTTAAAAAGTGTTCTCATAAGATAGTTGCAGGTAGTATAATATTGTATATTTATGTTGAGTGAGGGAGGAGCTTAACTTCACATGTAAGGTGGCTCTCACTCCTCTTATCTCATAATATGAGGAAAAGATCTTTTGTTCTCGTAACCTAATTCCAACCATGTTCTATTAATTTTCATCCACACATTTATGTTAGGCTAAAGAGTATAAATAAATTTGGATACTTTAAAAAGTGCTCTCATAAGATAGTTGCAGGTAATATAATATTGTATATTTATGTTGAGTGAGGGAGGAGCTTAACTTCTCGTGTAAGGTGGCTCTCACTCATCTTATCTCATAATATGAGGAAAAGATCTTTTGTTCCCGTAGCCCAATTCTAACTCTATTCAATTAATTTTCATCCATACATTTATGTGAAACCTGTACAAATGTGTAAATGAAAATCAATAAAACATGGTGAAAATTGGGTTAAGGGAACAAAATATTTCATCTGCGTAATATGTGCTATAAAATGTGTTAGTTAATGACAACTTCCTTCCGTTGTTATCGAGACAACTAACAAAAAGCTTTATGAGTAAGCTCAGTAAGAGATACCGCAATTTTATGCTAGATACAATAAAAAAATATAAATTATAAATTCCACAAGTAAAGAATTGATAATTAAGAGTGTTAGTAGGAAGTACAATTTTTTTTTTCACAATTTATATGTCCAAAATATATCTATCTTACAAATAAATTCTTAGGTTTAATTTAGTTTGTACATTGTGTTTTCAAATTACTGAAAATAACATAAGTAGAAAAGCCTATTGGATTATTTATTGGCATAAGCATCCGATAAAAAGTAAAAAAATATAATGCAAATAAACAAACATTTGATTTAAGTCTTAAAATTTAATGTCTGTTAATTTAATTATTTACTTTATAATACCACAAAAATTTCACGAGAAAACTTGAGACTCAAGCATCAAATAATTTACTTTGGTCGAGTAAAACTATGACTACTGCTGTACAATAAATGCTTTGACGATGCATACTTTCTGTTTTCAACAGTAGCAAAGGATAGATCATAACTCCATTCGTAAGAGTATATGAAGACAAAGAAAAAACAACAATTAGTAAAACAATGTTTGGACAAAAGTCACATGCTTTACTTTAAATACTTAAGTGAGTCTTCTAAGATGAAATCAAAATAAATCTAGTTAATTATTGTCACAATAATGAATTTGGGAATCTATGATGCCAAACGTACGAGATAAGAAAACCGGAGGTTGTCCACAACCTGTTGTAAACCTCCTCACTACAAAACCCTCCGTCGAAGAACCTCTAAATGCTCGTCAGATTTTCGCGAGCTTCTTTTACTCACACAGACTATCTATAAAAAATTTACAAGATGGACACAAATTGTGTATCGATCGATGGATTAAATAATTAGTTGGTCGATGCATGTATAAAGAATATTATAAAAAATCGAGTAGGAAAGATGACCAATTCTTGGTTATTCTCGTTGAAAGACTAGTCCAATCCAGTTTTTAGAACTTTGCTTATCGAACTGTTTATCTTTTAAGAAAAGCAATTACCTTTAACTAAGCATATCTATAGTTATCTGCATAACCCTCAAAAGTAAAGTCAGAAACTTTGTGTGTCGCAGTTCCAACACTTTCTGTGGTTCCCTCAGAGTTGCACGTGCATGACACTGAGGAGAAAAGATGCATAGATCATCACAACAAACTGTTACCTAACACATCCTAACTATTATGGCCTGATGTTGATAGCCCCATGGAGTGGGAACTCAGCAAAATGGATATATAGTTTCTTAGGTATGCTAATATATGCGTGTTTTGCATGCTGATGTTCAACATTATTGCGTAGGGAAGGGACATTTTACTAAGTACATAGTATACCTTGAACCAATGCATATAAACGTAGTATCATCACCTATATGAAAGAAAAAGTAGTAACAACAAACTGTTTCTGAACGTGTTCTTTGTGTATATGCATGCATGCATGAACGTTGACTTTTGTTGGTAAGCAATAACTTCACCCGTTTCTATGGTCAAAAACAACGACTTAATTTACTATTTTGCGCCGCCCTCGACTTCTTCTTCTTCTTCTTCTTCTTCTTCTTCTTCTTCTTCTTCTTCTTCTTCTTCTTCTTCTTCTTCTTCTCAATCTAAAATTTAAATTTAAATTTTCAAAAAAAGAATTCGATCGAAATTATTGGAGAAGGTAAGCAATGGGGCCGTTCGATAGTTTAATTCTTCTTTTCTATGAAAACCACAAAAAATCCCTAAGATATTAATTAAGTGTTAGCAATTAATTATTACTAATGTCGTTTTTATTAATAAATCCTAATGATACGACCCTTAGATCAATTTTCTTCTACATTTTTTTCTTCAATTCCGAGGAGTCTACCACTTAACAATTTTATTATAAAGCTTTTCCACATGCTCTCCACTAAATAAACAAATTCTTAACCAAAATTATAAAACAAACCAATACTTTGGCTTCAACTAACGTGACTGTCAATCATTGATTTCACGCTTCCATATGCAATTCCATGTTTTGATCATTATTTTATTACATAACTCCAAATTACGAGGTAATTACTAATTTAATTAATTGTCAATTGAGATAAAAAAAACTAATATATTATTATACATATATATTAGACTTTTATTATATGTAGTATATAAATTAAGACCTGTCAGAACTCAAAGAAAACTCTTCCAATCAACGCAGTCATGAGATCATTTGTGGCAGTAGGGTTCACGCTTAGTGGGCGGTTGTTTTTATTTTCTGCTTTGAAATCTCGATTCCTCATTATTATGAAGTAGGTTGTGTATTAGACTGTTCACCGTCTATTAAATTTGTTGCTGGGTCACCTTTTTCTTACGCAATTTGATTTGAATTTGAACCCTGAATCACTAGAGATCTATTTTTTTCTTCATGCAGTTCATAACTTAAATATTGGTTAGGTGAAATAAGAATTATCATTATAGAAGCTTTTTTTTTACTTCTATTTTTATTATGATTTTTATTTCTTGTTTCCTGTTTTTATTTATATTTTTAAATAAAATAAAAATATTTAAGTTGTTAATGTCTAATAATTAAATATTATATAAAATTTAAAAATAATATATCATTTATAAATAAATAAATTATATTTTAATCTCTTATATTAGTAAAAATTATTATATTTTTATTAAAATAAATAAATAATTTTTATTTGTATTATTAAAGTAAATTATATTTATTAATAATTATTGGATTTAATTTTTTTTTAAAAATTTAAAATAATTATAAAAATTGATTTAAGTTATTAAATTAAATTATTCATAATTCCTATCAATAATTAATATTATACAATTAAATAATATAAATTTAGTAGATATTAAATCATATTATAAAAATAGAAATAAAAAATAAAAACTATCTTGAATGCTTTTATAATTTATGAACATGAGAAACTAAAATCAAAAACAAAAATTATAAACTCAAATAAATAGATTTCTATTAAATTTGAAATAAAACTAAAAATTTGAAAGTATAAATAAAAGCATACAGCTTCAAGTATGAAAATTGAAAAGTATAGAGTCGTAATATTTTTTATTACGATGAAGTATAAAATAACTTATAATATGGAAAACTCCACTTTACCAATATTGGTACAAAAATGCGCAAACACTTAACAATTTCACATATTTCTTCTTTTTAATCATCTGGTAAGATGATAATTACCCTTTTGTTCTAACTTATTGATTGTTGCCATCTGGTGGTGGCTTTTTGTTCCTTCTTTTTCTTATCTAACTTTTGTTTTCTTCGGCGTGCATCCTTTTGCCCCCAAGAACATCGACCCTTTTTATATTTCGACATCTTTACGTAAGTTAACAGCTAAATATATAATAGGAACAAACATGATTGTGTAGCTCTGTAACTCTCAATTAAGATAACTACAACTTTGTACAGAAGTCATGACATGAAAGGTTCTTTTGCATGAGAACAATACTCTGTGGGGGTTAAAAGGACAAGTCGATGAGGCGATTATATATGTATATATAGTTATTTCAGTTGGAAGCACATAAGTGGCAGCCCCACCTGGCTTCAAGGCTTCCCTTGTGGCTTGTGGTATATATCCATTGAACAGCTAACTTCAACTTGCTTTTGCCCCTCAAGTCAACATTACTTAATAACACACGTTAATTTTTCAGAGGGATGACCATAAATTCATTCTCAACCTCTAAATATTCTTTTATTTCAGAATAAAAACTCTATTCTAAAAACTAAAACTTTGAAATTCTTTTATGCAATTTTATGAAAGAGTTGGATTTAGGGTATGTTTGGATGTGGGTGGAGGGATGGAAGGGAATGGAATGGAATGACCAAAATGACTCAGGCCATTGTTTGGGAGTCTATTTTGAAACAGGATGGAATGACAATTAATGGCTTTGGAAGCCATCCT
>JAOTAX010000001.1:19049170-19061099 GCA_025629825.1 Erythroxylum guanchezii
GTTATGTGTGAATGTTTAAGAAGAAGTGTAAGAATTGATAATGGCATGAGGATGAATGTCAAAAAGGGAAATTGTATGGATTGGTTTTTGATTTGAATAAGATTGAAAAAAAGATGAAAAGGAATTAATGTTATGAGAAAGAAATGATAGAAAAAAAAATTTATACCGGTTTTCAGATTAGTCTTAGGGTTTCCAACGCGACCCTGTTGTTTTGTTAAAAAGTTTAAGTTCACGGATGTCGGAATTTTTTTTGGTTCGATTGAACCGTTTCTTTGCTCCGATTTGCTTAGTTCCGATTCGCGATCCGTTCCGTTTGTTTGTTGCCGATTCTTTCGCTATACAATTCGATATCCGCCATTTGTTCCGTTGTGATTCGCTCATTTCGTTCTCTGTTTTCCGATTCGAGCCTCCGTTCTTCGCTCCGTGTTCTGCTTTTCCGATTGGGGTCCGGTCCCGAGATCGGGTCCCAACAATATGCAACTTCAATTCATGCAAATTCAGCTACCATATTAGCCACATAAATGTCATCAAAACCCTACTTATTTGGTCATTCATTGCATATCATTATACATGTAACCTAACTTTGTCAAATTCAAGAACACTTCAATAACATTTCTCTTTAATATAACCTCACCCTCATTTATACTTCAAATCTCTACCTAAACCACCCATACAATCCACTATTTTCAAGTATCAAAAGCAAAACAAACCCTCCATTCATCCATCAAATTCCAGCACAACTTCATCATCAATACTATATGCAATACATCCCAATTCAATCATCATGAATGTTATGTTAACATATATCACAATAGATTAATAAATCACTTACTTGTTCAGCTCAAAATCTCCTCAATCATTAAGCTAATTTAGCCCACCAAACACGCAAGGATGAAGTATACTTTAAGAACAAGATGAAAACATAAAAGGGCAACCACAAGATGAAGACAACAAGATTTGGGAGTGACAAAATGCAAAATTTTAGCAAAATCTCAAGGTTGGAAGGGTTGTGTATGGGTGTCGATGGTGAGAAGAAGAAGAAGAGAGCATGTGACCAAAAACAAAGAAAGATGGTCTTTCACGTGTGGAAACTGTGGGTGTAGGTGTGTGGTGCAGGAGTGGCCACTTGTTATGTTAAGATTCAAGCCATATTTCTCACACTTTAACTACCAATTGTCACATAGTTTCCTAAGCCATTTGTCACCTAAGTATACCACCATTTGTCACTCATTTATTCAAGTCATTTGTCACTCTATTACTAATGCCACATGTCACCATTCTATAGGCCTAGTCATCCTAGATTCTCATGTATCAATTTGTCTTGTCATTTGACATTTTTCCTAGAATAGGTGCATATATCACTTCATCAATCACCCAATTGTAACAAAAAAAATTCCCAATTATTAATTATAATCCATCAAAACAAAATAATCAACACATAAGTACATCATAATCAGTTAAAACCTTTCATAACCCAAGATATGTCAATTGAGTGCATATACTATCTTTACAATGTCTCTAAATCATGATTCATGTGTGTATGTGAATATGACGTATGCAAATGAAATTCACTTTATGTATTCTCATATGATATGACTCAATCTAACACTTAAATCATTGAGTGTAGAAATGAGCTATTACAAATATACACTTATTTATAAACATTTTCTTTTGTAATTAAATTCATCTTCACGTATTTAAAGATTTGTTTAGAGGACATGCTGATCAAATAATTTGTTTACTTGGATTGTTCCTCTTTATTAATTCCTAATTGGTTGCCAATATTTTATTTGTTGTTTTTAATAAATATGAATAAATGTGGGTATGTTAATTCTAATGGAATTATGCTTCATGCCCTCAAGAGTATTTGACTTTCATGTTATACTTGTATTATCGGACACATTTCAAATTGATATTTAAAAGTGTTAAATATTATTTTTCTTTGAATATGTTTCAAGAAAATAGTTGTAAAGAGGGCCTCAGTTTTAATTTAAACAGCAACATAATAAAATCATATGAATTTTATGAAGGCATAATTAAATTAGCGTTGAATGGTGCCTAAGACATATAAGATGTTACATGTATTATAATGATGTGTATATAACGAGGACATGCTCATAAGGTGCTGAAAAATAAGTAGAGGAAGTACTATGGTGAGTCTAAGGGAAAAGTGGAAAGTAACCTTCCAAAATTCTTATGATCTTAAAAAGGACTAAGAGTAATTAAAGTGGGAAAGGAAAGGACCTCCTATAAAAAAAATTTCTTATTTCTATCGTATTTTAGTTAGCATTGGATTCAATTGTAATTTTCACTGTAATGAAAAGAATAATGTTCATAGAATTATAACAGTTATGGTTCTATGTTGGATGATTTTATCGTATTAGATATTTTAATGATTTATGCCCTTTTTGAGACATGCTAGACTTAATCATATTGGACAAAACTGATTAAATCAATTAGTTAAATATGAGATTTTAAATGATCAATGTAAAGTAGAATTGTCTATTTGTAAATATTGTCTAGCTAACAAAATGACACTAAAATCATTTAGTAAGAGACAAAAAGATGTTAAGCTATTGAAATGAATTCATTAAGATATGCATGCCCAAATGAGGCAAGAATGTACTTATTTAATCATATTTATCAATAAATATATAGTTATATTTATTTAATTTTCTCAAAATTTGAAGCATAATGTTGTCACCAAAAAGTATGTGAATTTAGTTAAGAATCAGTTAGATAAAACAAATAAAGACTTCAATTCTTAATTGGGTGTAAGAGGACTTATCTTATTGTTTAAAGAGGTTGTGTAATGAAAACTAAGTGGATAAACAATGACTATTCTATAAAGTCATCAACAAAATGTTGGTGCAAAGAGGAGAAATAAAATTCTTCTTAAAATGTTTAGGTCTATAATGGCATAGGCGAATTTTCCTATCACCCATTAGGTGATATGTTATTTATAACCACATATGTACTTAACTAGGTGCCTATCAAATCAATTACTAAAACATAGTATATGTTATGGGTAAGTAAGAGACTTGATCTTTCACATATGAATTCTAAAGGATGTGTTACCTACATCTACGGTCTCCTGCAACAATAACAACAACAATCTAGTGAAAATTGTTGATCTCGGGGTCTGGGGAAGTCCAGAAGTATGCAAGCTTACCTCTAATTGGTAGAGAGACTGTTTTCGATAGACCCGCATAATGTATATTAAAATCATAATGTAATAATAATAAAAATAAAATAAAAGTAAAAAACAGACACAAGATAATAATAAAAATAAATAAATATGTATAACTAATATATATAAGTAATAAAATCAATATTACAATAAATATAGAGAAAGGTCAAAAATAAGAATAAAAGATAAAATAGGTAAATAAATGTATAAACAAAGAAGGAGACAAGTAAATAAATAAATCTAACAAGTAATTACAAGAACATATTTAGGCTAAATAGGAAAGATGATTTGGTTAAATGTTTAAGCTAAATATAAGAAATAATCCTTAAAACTTTGAAAGAAAATGTTTAAAAGACCCACGAGAAATAAAAGGATCTCCTTATGTGAGATCCTTTGCCCTTATCCTAGTATGCCAAAGTTTTCTATTAAGGGTCATATCCTCGATAAGTTCCAACAAAGTCATATCATTCTTGATCACCTCCCTTAGTTCTTCTTAGGCCTTTTTTTTCTCTTATAGTCTCTAAATACAATTCTCATATTTTGCCACTAGAGCATCTATAGTCCCCTACATAAGTATGAAAATTAGGTCCTATAAGGAAAAAAAGTATCTTTAAAATATATTATAAACATTCTAAAGAATATATGTTCAAAGGTGAACAAGGTAATAAACGAGGAATTGAAATTGGCATCATAAGATATCCTATTACTATAGAATGATTATTTAAAAGGAAAAAAATATAGCTCAAAGTTTATCTTTATATAAGATACTACATCAGAGTGATCTAGTAAAACAAGATCTATTAGATAGAATTAGAGATGGTAATTAGGCCTTGGCCCAGCCTGCCCTGACTTGAAGTCAACTGGTTAAGCCCAGGTTGATTGAGCCTCAAGCTAGTCTCGGGCTGTCCAAGCCTAAAACATATAAGCAAAACAACATCGAGCCTTATGCTAAGACCATATTTATAGCAGGAGATGCAGTTCTGAACCTAGGAGGAAAACACAAAGATTACTTTAAGAGATCTAATAGAGAGCAATCTTTCATCAAATTTTTAAGAGGATTTCATTAGAAAAAAGGGGATATAAATTGTGTATTCTTTTCTTTTTAATGCTTATTTTGAATGCTTGATTTTGTTTCATTTTCTATGTTTAGGGACTAAGTTTTTTTAGTGTATAAGTATGATGAATCATAAGTAGGGATATATAGTGTGATTTGATCTTTTATTTAATGCAATTAATTAACTGATTCATTGAGATTGAATTATGCATTTTTCTTGAATTAATATGTCTAGAATATTAGTTAAATATTTGATTTTATATGATTGAGATTAAGAAGTCCTTTGTATGAATAGATCTACCATAATTAGAAGGAGTTGCATGCAAACTAAGAGATAGGTGGACATAACTTCTGTGAATTAGGATTAAACCTAATAGTGAAATTCATGCATCGGTGTAATGTAATCTTAGGGGTTTTAACTAGAAAGAGGTTTCAGTTAATCAACTGAGGATTAGTTGTTAATAGTTTTGAGAAAGATATTAGCATAAGATAATAATTTCTAGGGTCCAATGATCAATACTTGAATTGCCTGATAAATAATTAATGCTTAAGAGATCATAGGGGGATTCATTACCTAGGTGATAGCTATTTGATATTGTTTAATTGCTATGTTATATGCATTCTAGTTCATTATTATGTTGAATTCTTGTTTAGTTTAGTTTTAAATTAAATCTTCTTATTCATCAGTTAAATAGTAGAAAAAGATGTTATTACTAGTATTTATGGTCCTCGTGGGGTTAACCCGTACTTGTTAGTGTTAGCTATTACTACACCGTTCACTTGCAATTTAAAATATGAATTTTATATTAGCATGCCTTTAGTCATATGATCAATTATCATCAATTCAATGCTATTGTGTTCAATGACCACTTTTCTTTATTTAACAAGTTCTCTTATGACTAAATACTTAATATCAATATACTTACTCTGATTTCCACTTCTATTATTTTTAGCCATAATAATACTAGCTGAATTGTCTTAATATAACCTCAATGGCCTAGAAATAAAATCCATAATTCTAAGCCTAGTTATGAAACTCTTCAACCATACACTATTTAAAGTTGCCTAAAATTTTCAAGATATACTTTTGTAAAATCATAATCAAATGTTGATTTACTTGAACCAACAAAACCAATAAAGTTTTGAATCAGGGTATGCAATAACTTCTAGTTCCTCATTTTGCCTATGCTTAAGCATGTAATCCTTTGTCCTTTGAAGGTAACTCATAACTTTTTTTAATAGCTCTTTAGTCATTTAAACCTAGATTACTCTAATATCTTCCCAACATTCTTGAAACAAATGTAATATCATGTTTTATACAAACTTGGGTGTATATAAGGCTTCTGACAATGAAAACATATGGAATATCTTTTTATTTGTTCCAAACTGAGGTCATTCTTTAGACATGTGTTCAAATTGAACATATCACCCTTCATAAAACAAGAAATACTTGAATTAAAACATGAATATAAGTTTAGAACAAAACCTTACAAGGTTTCAACTAAAGTTTTGAATTCCTTTAAATCAAAA
The DNA here is from genome assembly GCA_025629825.1 of Erythroxylum guanchezii. Lineage (NCBI taxonomy): Eukaryota > Viridiplantae > Streptophyta > Magnoliopsida > Malpighiales > Erythroxylaceae > Erythroxylum > Erythroxylum guanchezii. Next base: position 19,054,945 of record JAOTAX010000001.1, read on the forward strand.
TATTTGGATTTAGCTACACATGGCTTTAGTTTCAATATCACGAATAGAAGGAAAAAAGAAAGATTGAGAGAAAACTAACAAGAAATGAAAGAGAATGTTAAAGAAGGTGGTATGTGTGTTTTTCTCTTATTTTCCTACTTAAAACCTAATCTACTTCTATCTTGCAAAGATTCATATCTAACAAAAGTCCACATCCCTACATAATAAAGACGGAAAGAAGTTTCCTAATTGAATTCCAACTCTTGAAGTGAACCTAGCGTTGGGTGTGATCTCACCTTTATCTATTGCAATAATTTGTCCACTTTTTCCAAAATTCCTAATTTTGACCAATAATATCCCAATTTGATGCAATCTCCACTAGTGATCTCCTAAATTTAAAAAAAACATTAATTTTCTTATTTAGGACCAAAATATAATCAAAATAAAAGAGATAATTTCAATTAACGTAACTAAATAAGATCTTATCAAATCCCCCTACGCCAGACTTATGCTTGTCCTCAAGCATATATTAGTTCAATACATCATTCATCCTCATAACAACCTCTCATCTTCTTTCATTAGCATCTTTAAATAAAGTCTCCTAATGTAATCCACTTTCTAAAACTTTTCTAGTAGTTCATTTGGGGCCAAAGTGACCACCATATGAATAATTGTGACAAAAAGCTAAGACAGAATGATGTTCATTCTTTGGCTTACAATGCCTTCTAATTTGATCATAGCAGAACTTCCATAAGTATAGTTCATCCCAAACATAATATTTTGTCTCATTTCTTATCTTTTCCTTCCTAGATTTACTAATGAAATAAGGTAAAGTTCCAGTAACTAAATAATTAACAAGGTCTACATACAATTGAACCATGCCTTTTGTTTGGAACAATTGCTCATCAGGAAAATTTTCAAAAATAAGTAAAATTATCTTTATCTCTTTCCAACCTACTTAGATGGTCTGTCATTGAAGTTTTTGCTCTTTTTGACCCCTTATTGTCAAATCAAAGTCTCAAAGTAGCAAAATCCATTGTATCACTCAGTTTGGACTCCTTCTTTGACAAAAGGTATTTCAATGTTGCATGGTCCGAATACATAATAACTTTAAAGCCAAAAAAAAAAGATCTAAATTTATCTAAAGCAAAAAAAATTGCTAAAAGCTCTTTCTCGATTGTAGCATAGTTACACAGTGCAACATCCAATGTTTTTGAAGCATAATAGATAACTCGACTTTGTTTCCCAATTCTTTGGCCTTAAACAACTCCCATTGCATAACTACTAGCGTTGCATATGATCTCGAATGGAAGATCTCAATTTGGTGGCTGAATAATAATGGTACTTGTTAATAATGCCTTGAGTTTGTTAAAAGCTTCCTTACAGTCCTTTCCAAATTTAATTGGAACATCTTTTTATAGTAACTTTGATAATGGTATGGCAATCTTGGAAAAATCTTTAATAAACCTACGGTAAAATCTTGTATGTTGAAGAAAAGAGCAAACCTTCCTAACATTTGCAGGGTAAGGAAGTTTCACAATTAAATCCACTTTTTCTTTATCAACTTATATGCCCCTGAATGGAATCATATGTCCCACAACAATGCCTTGATTTACCATAAAATGTCATTTTTCATAATTCAACACCAAATTCATTTCAATACATCTTTTGAGAACCTTAGATGATTTAAGCAACCATCAAATGAATCTCCATAGATAGTAAAATCGTCTATGAATACTTCAATGCGATTCTTAATATACTTAGAAAATATACTAGTGAAATCATCCATGAATACTTCAATGCGATTCTTAATATACTCAAAAAATATACTCTTCATGCATCTTTGAAATGTACTTGGAGAATTACAAAGACCGAAGGGCATTCTCTTGAAGGCATATTTTCCAAAAGGACATGTAAATATAGTCCTTTTTTAAAATATTCTTGAGCAATTTCTATTTGATAATGACCTGGCAAACCATTTAGGAAGCAAAAACATTATTTACCAGCAAGTCTTTCTAACATTGGATTTACAAATCATAATAGGGAATGGTCCTTTCTGGTGGCTAAGTTAAGCTTTCTAAAGTCTATGCACATTCGCTACCTATTATGTACCCTCATTGGTACCAACTCAACATTTTGGTTTCATGTCACTATCAAACCAATTTTCTTGGGATCAACATGCACTGAGCTCACCCATTCACTATCCAAGATTGGATAGATTATACCGTCATCTAAAAATTGTAGAATCTCTTTCATTACCACATCTTTCATTGTTGGATTAAGTCTTTTTTGGGATTCCTTTATTGGTTTAGCATTCTCTTCTAAAAGAATCGTGTGGATGCATATTGTCAAGCTAATGACTTTTATGTCTGCTAAAGTCCAAACAATTGCAATTTTGCACTCGATTAGTGTGACTAGTTTTTCCTCTTGCCTTGTAGTCGACCTTTTTAAAATGATCACAGGCAATGACTCTCCATCACCCAAATAGACACACTTTATGTGATTAGGTAAGGCCTTTAGTTCTATCTTCAGAGCCTGCAAAACAAAAGGTAACATTTTCTTATGAGTTATAATAAGTTCAACATTTAAAATTTTCGAATCTATCAGCATCGCTAATAATAATTTTACAACTTCACAAGTTTCATCAACTTGCTCGTTCAATTCCAGTTTAGCATTAAACTTTGACTCACAATTGAATGCATAATATCCATATGATAAACGAATTGAAAATCACTAGGGTACTTCATTGCTTAAAAAATATTGAACTTCACTATCTCTTCATCAATCTTAATGAAAACAGTATGCTCATCCACATCGATTTTCATCTTGGTTGTCTTAAAAAATGGCCTTCCCAATAATATCGAAGCTAAATGTTCAACACTGTCTCCATCTATTTTCAAGATGTGAAAATCCACTGGGAATACTAAATTGTTATCTTGGACTATAACATCCTCAAAATACCAATAAGATGCACATAAGAGCAATAAACTAGTTGAATAATCACATTAGTTTCTTGAAAAGAGTTCAAAAAGGCTTGGTAAATTGAGTATGGTATGAAATTAATAGATGTACCTAATTCTAGCATGACATGCTCAATTATCTTATTACCAATAACAAATGGAAGTATAAACATACTCATAACCTAGATCTTTGCATTTTTCATTAATTTTCCATTGATCATAGTTGATACATTCTTACCCAAAATTATTCTCTCCTTATCCTTCAACTTCCTTTTATTTGTGCATAGTTCTTTTAAAAACTTTGCATATTTTAGAATTTGCTTGATGGCTTCTAGAAGTGGTATAAGAGGGTTTTTAAGATCTCTCTTTCATGTTCCTCTTCTTTTGATCTAGCTAACCTGCTAGGGAAAGGAGATACATATGCGTTAGATGATATCGATGAAGATAAACCAACTTTTCTTGAGTTGGAGCTTCACCTTTCTTTTCTCCTTCATCATGATTTTCTACCTCCATTGGTAACGAAGATCCAGATTGAATTTTCTTATCACATCTCAAAGTCATTGCACTTACATACTCTATAGGATTCACCACTATTTAGGAAGGTAATTTTCTTGATGCTTGTTCTTACAATTTACTAATAGGGGTGGCTAATTGAGTGATCTAATTTTCTAAGTTCTGAAGACTTGCTCTTGTTTCCTGTTGAAATTGTTGAGTATTAGTAACAAGTGCCTTAACAATTTCATCCAAAGACATACCCAAATTTAAAGATTGAGATTGAGCATATGTAGGGGCTTAATGTTGTCTATTGAAATTTTGAGCTTGATATCTTTCTTACCTTCCTTGATTTCTATAGCTAAATTTTAGATGATCCCTTCATCCTGGATCATAGTGATTAGAATAAGGATTATATTTTCATTGAGGTTGACCAGAAAATCTCCCTATTGCGTTAGCTTCTTAAATGGAGTCTTGTTGCTATGTAGGGCATATATTTATAGTGTAATGCCCCGATACCCCCTGGGAGGATACAGGACGCCACATAGACAACAAAACATACATACAGACAGAATCAAGACAAAACCAAAACATACAAAACATTCATCAACATTTCGCGGAAGCATAGCATCCAAAAATAAACGTTTCCAAACATACGAAATATAACATAATTTTAGAAACCAGCCTAAATTAAGGTTATTACTAACCTTCAGATAAATACAAAGTCATATACATCAAAGACAAGCCAAAAATAAACTATAAATTACAATTCTAACAAAACAAGACTCAGACTTCACTGGCCATTGCGGTTGACTCGTCCCAGTCCATATGTCCTTCTCTTTGAACCTACACGGGGCAAATCCACCGTGCTAAGCATATAGCTTAGTGAGTAATAACTAATCTATGCATAAATTGACAATTAATTATACACAATCATGATATATCAGAAGCATGAATTAACAGTTGATCGGAACGAACAATTTAAACATATAATATTGGATCTCAAACAGATCACACGGAAAACAGAACTGAGTCTCACAAGGGGCTATAAACCCTTCATAATCAGAACATAATTTCTTATTTATAACAGAGTCAAACAGAAATTAGAATACAAAATCATATGACTGAAAAATCCATTTACAGAAGCGGGTAATAGGACTTATATAGGAGAGACTGAAGTCTCGACACCGGAGTGTCATAGGAGAGACCGAAGTCTCGACATCGGAGTGTCACAGGAGTAGTTGCGGACCCTTCTAGGTATGCCTATTTACCCACAACTAGGACCCAACAGTTTTAAAACAAAACAAGGTCATTTCAGACATTTTATGTGCAAATCAAGTAGTCAATCATGTTGACATATGAGTAGCACTTCCAATGATATAAACACGCATCAAACGCCTCAGATAATCATTATCCGAAATTTAGAACACAATCAGCATAAATCAAATTCAACAAGAAGAACAAAGTAAGGTAAATAGCACTTTAATATCTCATTCATCAATCAGTACCTCGGACCTTCATGTCCAGAATCAGTACACCATTCAGTACACATTCATCATTATCAAATTCGGTGAGACCATCTTAGGTTACTCACAAAAGTTACTGTCTAAATTACTTACAATTGCTCCCGTTTGCTTATTGCCTTGAAGTCCCAGCAATATCTGGAAGTGGTCGTTCTATGCGATTCTTTATAACATTTAACACATATACAAATCACTATTGTGTATGATTAAGACTTCATTAATGTATATTGAATATGTATAATGCATATTCATGACAATTCCGGGTATCTTATTATAATTTTCATTATCAAACCGATCAGATATCAAAGGCCTCATTAATAACATTTGGTACTTATAATTTGGACAAAAATAAAACAACGTGAAAACAATTTCATAACCAAAGTGACCACTTCAGATTTTCTACCCATATGATTTCGGGTCAACTTTGCATAATTAATCTGGTAAGGTAAATGACAAAATTAGTCAACACTTCCATCTGGAAAGTTGTTCTATATGTCTCAAGTTTCTAATGAGTCCAAAATAGTCCAATTTGATTAAGTATTCAAAGAGTTATGCGCAAAATACCACAGACTGTACACATTTAAACTTTTAACTAGTACATGATCATACCCTCTATTTTCACAACTCATATCTTTCAGCTCATATATCAAAAAATTAAAAAATTTATTCCAAATTAAATCTAAGATAATAAGCTACAACTTTGTTCAAGACATGTTAATCTAATTCGGCCTATATCAATACAGTTTATTCAAACTCTATAGGATATGATTTCTGTCCCTGATAGTGCTTCAACTTAAGCTACATCTCACTTACATGCCAATTTTGAAAATCTTAGAGACAGAATTAAAATTCGACCTCTTCACAAAAGTTGTAGAAATATGTCTCTAGTTTAATATGAATCAAAAATCAACTAATTCAGAAATCTACAGCTTAAGTTATAATTTGAAAACCGAAGCATGATCATGAAAATTTCAGGTTCATAACATTCCAGCAGACTTCCACACTTTCAACCTATCAATCACTTTCAAATCAATTCAGATAACTTTAAATTTTTATGGAGAGAAAGAAAAATGTCTTAGGAATCCATTAATCTAAGTTTCAAGTTATTTGGAGTTCGAATGAAAAAGTTATAGGCAAAATACTGAGGGTTGTTCAATGAAAAACTCTAGTTTTTAATTACATTTCAAATACTAACATTAAA
>JAOTAX010000001.1:19078034-19098689 GCA_025629825.1 Erythroxylum guanchezii
AATTATTAATTGATTAATTTAATAATCAGATCGAATTAAATAATCTAATTAATGTTATCATTATTATTGTACATTAAATAATCTAATTAATGTTATTTATAACAAGATAATAATACTAATAATAATAATAATAACAACAACAATAAAATTATTAATAATTATTATTATACTCATAAGATTTAGAAAATAACAAAAACTAATAAATATGAATTTATTTATAAATTCTATATTATAATAAACAATTTATATAATACTTATGGTAATAATCATAATAATAGAAGTTACTCTATTTCATTAAACAGTATTATTATATGTAAACAATATATAAAAATTATATTATATAAAAAAAATTATCAGTATTATTATATCAAAAATATATTATTAAATTAACTATTATTTATTGTTATATATATATAATTATATTATAACATGAATTTAAATAATAACATATATATCATAATACTACAAATATTTCAAAAATTGTTTACGTTACAAATAAAAATTTATTTTTAACGTAGCTGAAGAAAGTGGGTGGAGGCTCACTTCAGCGGCGCAAACACGACTCCAGTGGGTGGGACCCACAGCGCCTGACCTCTGACAGATAAGGGCTGTAAACTTTTGTAACAAACGACGTCGTTTGTTAATTGGATAGAGGTGGACAGGGATTTCTTGGACAGGTGATCCGAGCTCGTTTTCTAATTACCATTGTCAACTCTCCCTCGTTCCATCAAGTCAAATTCAACCTTATAATATTTTTTATGATAACTAAATTCATTATTTCTTGGTAACTCTATTATAATGAATTTAAAGAATATATAAATGATTACCTATTAGTTAGAGTTAAAATCATGTATACTTTTGAATCTCTTCAAATCTCGTATTTGTCTCGTGCGAGATTCTTATTGAGATGTTGTTAGATTCAATAAAAATAAAAATAAAAATGATAAAAAAATTAATCAAATTAATTGAACACTCAAAAATAAATAAAATAAGTAAAATTAACACGTATGTAATTCAAAAGAATTTCAAAATAATACAAGTTTAATAGATAAAAAACAAGAAGGATGAAACTATTTGAAATGTTTTATATGATTATAATATTTCTTACAACTTTATTGTAATCATTTTAATAATTTAATAAATTAATCATTGGATGATCATTTATACGTGGGCTATAATCCATAAAAAAAAATTATAATCTAAGAAGAATTTTTTAAAAAATTTAAAGAAAACATTTAACCTTCAAACCAACTTTTAAAAAAAAATTTAAATAACTGTGGATCAAACTTTTACTAAAATTAGAATTTTAATGCTTTAAAATTAATCAATTAAAGTATTTTTGAAGGTCAATTTTTGAAGGAGTTCAACTAATCTAAGCTTTACCAAAAAAAAAAAAAGAAACACAATGGGTGATTTGATACCAAATAGATCATCGGCTAGCCAATATACTAATTGGTGATCCATTAGACAGTCAATGGTGTTTTCCAAAAGTTACAAAATGAGTGCTTTGCTATAGTGTTTTATTGCTTTCTAACTATTGTGTAATTAAGACAGTTTATTAGGAGTTCAACGAATGAGGGGTTTAGCTATAGTGTTTTGCTGCTTTCTATGTGTAATTGAGACAACTTATTAGGATTTCCACAAATGATGGATTTAGCTATATTGTTTTGCTGCTTTCTAACTATATGTAATTAAGACAGCTTATTAGGATTTCCGAAAATTATGAGCTTAGCTACATCCTTTTGCTGCTTCGTACTAGTGTAATTAAGACAGCTTAATAGGATTTCCACAAATGATGGTTTTAGCTAGAGTGTTTCGCTACTTTGTATGATATGTATTAATGTATTTTTTTGGTTTAGCTACGAGGTGTCTTAGGAGAATCCCAACTTTGAGAAGACGCCTTTAAATCATCTACACCCAAACTAATCTCTGCTAATACTGGGTCAACTTGTAAAGAGTAAAGTACTGGCCAAACAAATTTCTCATTAATATATTAATGTATTAATGTATCGCTAAAACTTCCTCCCCTCAAGTTGGCAAGTGTACGATCGACCAACTTGTAAAGGAAAATTTCAAATTATTGTTGACCAGGAGCTTTCTTCAGGATGTGAGCTAATTGATGGTAACTGCATACATGTCTAGTAACCAAAATTTTTAACTAAATTTTATTATGTTCAATTTTCTTGTGAAAAAAATGAATTTGTTGCAATATGTAAAGCAAGTTGGTTGTCATGGTACAATCTCATTGCTTATGGATGGGAAACTCCGAGATCATGTAAAATCATTTTTAACCATTTCATTTCACATGTTGTGTAGCCATGAACCTATACTCCTCTTTAGCACAAGAAAGAGTTGTTGGCCTGTTTCTTTTATCAATGACCCTGTAAACATTACAAAATATCTAGTTAATGAGTGTCAAGTCAAGGGACAACTAGCCTAACCAAAATCCCAAAGGCATGAAGAAAGATTCCTTGACCGAGGTTCTTTTTACATACCGCACAACCCGCATTGTTGCCTCCCAATGATACAACTTTAGACTCCATATAAACTGCAAAAGAACATGTCTCACATAACTAAGCTCAGGTCGTGTAATAGTCAAGTAGATCAATCTTATCTAGAAGAACATGTCCCACATAACTAAGCTCAGGTTGTGCAATAGTCAAGTAGATCAATCTTATCAACCTTCTATATTTTTTTGGATATTCAAGTTTCACAACCCCCTTCCCCGCCTCCCCGACTAAGGCTAGCTTGCAATTTGTTTCAATAAAGAAAGGTTATTAGTTTCGAACCAAGAAGGCCTACATAAGAAACAATAATAAAAGCATACTTCCTCTAACAAAGAAATATATCGTCTGATCCACGAGCTATTTTTATTCCCATGAAGTATTTCATAGCACTAAGATCTTTCATATCCTCCATATAAGCTAGAGTAGATCTCAAGGACGGTTCAATTGTATTAAATATCTAACCTATAAGCATAGAATTTACAACAGACCAAAAAGAGCGGAAGTTACTTTCGTATACAAACTTATAAAAATTCATGAGTACTTGAGAATTCATATTTCGAGGCCATCAAGTTCGGTTTTGTTATTTTGCCATTGATAAAAAGAAGTTTCGTCTTTGCTCTGAGTGAGTTTCTATGGCCTTTGCCCATTCTTCATAATTGTCCCCCTTCAAGCTTACAGGATAAATCATTGTTTTAGGATTATCTACAAAAGCCAAGTAGTATGGAGTGTTTTGGACATATTCGAATTCTTGCCCTTTTCTTCATCATCTCCACTAGTTATGGTATTCAATCAGTTGTTTGTGTTTTTTAACCTGGGTTTTACTTAACCTGACTTTGATACCATATGAAATTTTTATATAATCTCGATATGTTTTTCTCCTAAAAAAATATTTACATGTATTCAAGTCCCTTCACTTTCAAAAACTAATACAACTCTAACTTTAATCAACATTGTGAAAATGACAAGTGGTGAGGATATGTTTACTAGATACCAGACGATGTGAGCACGACCATGGCACTTTGTAAAAAAAATGGAACCAAAGATGAGCTAGTAATGCTTGAGGGATCAATAATAAGATCAAGAGCTAAGTAGTTCAAAGAAGCACTTCAATTCTACATGGGCCGAATTGTAGATGGTATAGAATTTCAAGAGATAATGAGGGTAAATAGCATCATAACTAATCAAGCTGGGCCTCCATTGTTTGTGTTTTGGGCTTGTTTTAATTTAAACCTTTTTAGGTTTAATGGGCCGTATTTTAGAAATATTAGTTTGGGCTTTAGTTATTTTGGTGAGAGGCCCACGTTTAAAGGCCTTTTTCATAGTTAGGTTTTATCTTTCAAAAGGTATAAATACATTATAATAAACAATGTCTAAGGTTATAATAGATGAAAAATGAATTCTATACGGGAGGATTTCTTGTATTCTTCTATTGCATCAAGAATATAATTCTTATCAAGGAAAACACTTGTGGCGAATTTCTATTCTTGTTTTCAAATCAACCTTATTATATGCGTTTCCTTACATATAATTGATTGGGGGTTCATTAGTGTTGGGAATTTTGTCATGTTCATATTCTACCCAATGTGTGAGTTTAAGGGCCTGAAAAAGCTCTCTAAAATTTGTAAACCTTTTGCATTTGATTCAATTGTATAGTTTTCTTTATCTCCGTGTTAGTTACTACTATGATTTGTTATTCTATCATGAAAAACTTCCCATTTAATTGCAAATCGAAGGAAGCAAGTACAAGTAAAACTTCCCCATTTCTTGGATCTTTATTATAGACACGGGAGTTGACAAGAGACTTGACTCGGGAGATATAGCCAGCTTAGGAATCCTTATGCACGTAACTTAAGAACTAATTTCCATAAGTTAGGCAATCAACGGAAGGCATAACACATGCAAAACAATAAAGATAGTTAAATATTAAGATTATGAGTTGTAATATAGTTATCTTAGATTAATTCTAGAAAAGGAATATTTATAATATTGTACAAAGATGAGTAATGTGCATAAATGTTACAACGGTATAAATTTCTATTATAAATAGAATAAAGAAAAGTTGATTGAGCAACAAATTTACCCTAAGAATTTCATCCCTCCCTCAAATTTTCTATCTCCTTCCTAAATTTATGTACAATATTCTAACTCAAATCCTAGAACCCACCATATTCAATTGCATCAATATTTAGTGCTTTCATTAAGAGTGTAACATGATAATAGAAGGTATGGTCACTCAATCGAAGGCTCTTGATGAACAACTATCTCGGCTTATTGACCAACTTGAATAGCATGACACAGTCCAAAAGTCCCCTATCGCCTAACAAACTGATATGGACAACATAATACAAAAACTGGCCAAACCAATCACACAATCGCCCCTATTACCCTTACCATCACAACTACCTTACCTACCTACAACCCATCTTCACCTATTATCTTACAAGCCCACACCATCCGCTCTTACTCAAGCCAACCTTCCTCAACATGACCAAACCAACTTGCAACATGTTTCACCACCACTGAAAATTACTTAATTCAACTCAAATCAAGACTCCTAAAACTTGAAATACCTTTGTTCTCAAGTGAAAATATTCATGGATGGCTTTTCTAGATAGAGCATTTCTTCTTGTACCATAATACTCCCAATAATCAAAAAATAATAATAACAAATTTTTACTTGACAAGTCCTGGCTCCAACGGTTCCAGTGGTTGTATATGACATCCCAATTAATTACCTATGATACTTTCATCTAGCAACCTAAAGTGTTAGTTACGCCCTCTAAATTTACTAACCATGAAGTACAACTTTACAAGTTATTAGTTACGCCCTCTAAATTTACTAACCATGAAGTACAACTTTACAAGTTATTCCAACATACTACTGTTTCTGCTAACCTAGATGAGTTTGAGGCAATTGTCACACAAACCACATGGCTAAATCAAGCTAACCTACTAAAATGCTTCATTTATGAGTTTAGAGATGACATTCAAAGAGAACTAGCTTTTTTGAAATCGTAGAGCCTACATGATGCTATAGGAATGGCTCAACAAGTGTTATATCATCCGCAATGTTACCAAATCCACCTTCTACAAGTCAAGCCATATAAACCCCATCCAGCTTCCCACCAAAGCCCAAAACACCCTTTCCCATCAAAAGGCGGACCCTAGTAGAAATGACGATGAGGCAAGAAAAGGTGTTATGCTTCAGTTGGAATGAAAATTTTGTCTCAAGTCACTATTGTAAGCCTCTACAATTCCTCTGTATTATGGCTTCAATGGAAGAGGAAGTTGAGTATCCACCTACCACCGAGATAGACAAGGAGACAAGTGAGAAACTTTTGAATATTAAAGGGGATGTTAAGGTAACACAAATCTAATTCCACACACTAACCAACCAACTAGTACCCTCTACACTAAAATTAGTGAGATTTATCAATAGCCACGAGGTCATCGTTCTTGTTGATGAAGAGTCTACCCATAATTTCATCAAAACTTGACTTACTACCCACCTTAACCTCTTTGTCCAACTCTCTCACCACCTGCGTGCCACTCTTAATAATGGATATTTTTCAGATGCATAGGCATGTGCAAACAAACACCCCTTTGTGTGGACCAAACTGAATTCTCTGTAGATCTTCTTCTCTTACCCGTATTATATAGGGCGAATTTGATCCTAGTTGTACAATGTCTTTTAAAGCTTAAGCCAGTTTTGTTTGACTATAAGACCCTTTGTATGGAGTTCGAATAGGTCGAGAAAAAAGTGAGGCTTATGAGTCTTCAATAACCCACATTATCTCATATTTCACTATGACATCTTAAATATGCTTTCCAAACACAAACAGTATCTCAATATTTCCTTGTTAAAATGTAAACTAATTTTCAACCTAATAAACCTATAATTGGCTCACAGGCTCTACCCTCCTTCAACTCCTCCTTAAAAAACCTACTGTCAAACTTCATTTTTGTTTTCCCCGACCCCGTTCACTTACCACTACCCAAACTAATGGACCCCAAAATTCCACTCCTTCCAAACACAGCCCTAGTAAAGGTTTTGCCATATAGATGTCGTATTTTTAGAAAAGTAAAATTGAGAAGTTGGTTGGTGAGATGATGGCTTTAGGCATAATCAGATCAGGTCCTAGCACCTTTTTGTCTTTGATGTTACCAGTTAAAAACAAACACAATTTCTAGAGATTCTTTTTTGATTATAGGGCTCTTAATGCCATCACAGTTAAAGATTGATTTTCAATTCCTATAATTAAAGAACTCAATAGAGTAAAGGTTTTCTTGAAGTTGGACCTCAAGGGATGTTACCATCAAGTGCGTATCCATCCACCCGACATAGAGAAAATAGCTTCTCTGACACATGAAGGCATTACAAATTTCTTGTAATGCCTTTCAATCTTTCCAAGATACCCTTGAAATTCCAAACTTTGATGAATGATGTGTTTCGAGACATATTACGTTGATTTGTCTTGGTATTCTTTGATGATATTCTCATCTATAACTCTTCTTTGAGAACATCTTGAACACCCACAAGCAATATTTCTCACTCTCTATTCTCATTATTTATTTGTTAAGTTATCCAAATGTGAATTTGGTTTCATAAAACTCAGATATTTCGGTCTTTGTATCTCAGCAGCAGGGATAGTTGCAGATCCTAACAAGGTCTAAGTAATTCAATAATAACCCTTTTCAAATTTAATAAAAAGCCTTTGTGGGTTTCTCGGCATCACCAAATACTACTGTTGTTTCATGGTTAAATATTCATCCATAAATGCCCCACTTAACCAACTTTTGTGGAAGGATGCTTTTGTACGAAATCCGGAGGGAACCGCAACATTTGAATCCTTAAAACAAGCACTTACCACCACCTTGATGTTGGCACTTCCAAATTTTGCATATCCATTCATCATATAAATTGATGCATTAGGGTTCGGCATTAACGCAATTCTTACGCAACAAAGGCATCCAATTGCCTACTTCATTAAAGAGTTACCTCCGAGACTCTAAACTGCATCTACCTATGTCAGAGATGTTTGGCATCACCGAATCAATTGCAAATGGAGTTAACATTTGCTCATATGCAAGTTTATCAAACAAATTGACTATCAAAGTTTGAAATTCGTGATCAACGAAACCATACAAACCCTATAACAACAATGATGGCTTACAAAATTCATTAGATATGACTTCGAAATTATGAATTGACCAGGCACACAAATTAGGCCAACCAATGCCCTATTATAGTTACCATTTGCTATCCTCCAAGAAATGCAACCAGTATCTAAGCTTGTAATACCTCTTTAGCAGGCCCTATAGGAATTTGATAGGCAACATCCTTCCTCAACACAAAAGCTACAATTGGCCTAACAAAATCTTACCAAATTCCTGATTACAAAGTCTAAGATGGACTCCTCTTTTATAAAAATTAAGTGGTAGTTTCTAAAGAGTCAGCATTCTAATTTTTAATTTTGACTGACTTCACAAGATACCTATAAGTGGATACACAAGAATTCAGAGAACCCTAGCTCACATATCCCCTGTCTTCTATTGGACCAACAAGCGACAATTGATATAGGATTTTGTAGCCATTGTGTCTGACAATTAAACCATTCAACACACCACCCTAAGGACTTCTTTAACCTCTTCCCATCCCTAGATACCTTTATAGATTTTATCACACATCTTCCCCCATTTGTTGGTAAGACTACCATCATATTTGTTATTGATTGAATCTCAAAACATACTTATTTTTATCCTCTTTGGCCACAATTAACTGCCTATCAAATAGAAGAAGCTTTTATGAAGGATATTGCCAAATTGCATGGCTTTCTCACTTATATTGTGTCTAATCGTGATTAGATGATTATGAGCTCTTTTTGGCAATACTTGTTTAAATTGCAAGGCAGTATAGTTACAAACAACAACCCATATCACTCACAAAAGAATGGAAAATCCAAGGTGTTCGATCAGTGTCTCAAGGATTATAACTACCCATAACTCACAAAAGAATGGAAAATCTAAGGTGTTCGATCGGTGTCTCAAGGATTACTAAAGATGCTTCACTTTTTTCGCCATTTGAATGACTCCCTTCAAAGCAGTATATGGACACCATTGCCTTCTCCCATAGAGTATGTTCAATGCAACATAATTGTGGCTACTATCAAAGACTTGCTGACAGCACGCACATCCATTCTAGCCACTCTCCTCTAAAACCTATTGTGGGCACAAAATCGAATGCACAATCAAGCTAATTATTTAAAGATTATGAGAATGAACAAATAATATAAAGGCTTGATTCATTACTTCATTTACAGAGATATTAATAGGAGAACAGAAGCATTTAGTTACAACAGAATCCTATGAATAAGCAGTTGAAATTCAAACAGCTATGGCTATCTTGATACAACAGATTGTACATGTTTGAACTGGTCAAGGAGCTTGAGAATCTTTTGTTGGTTGAGTTGTATCCTTATCCTTAACACTCCCCCGCAAGATTGAGGAGCCATTGAGGAGACCAATCTTGGATATGTTGAGTTGAAACTGGTGCTTGGGAAGTGGTTTGGTGAGTAAATCTGCAAGTTGATCCTTTGAAGATATGTATGAAACACGAAGGGCACCACGTTGAACCAAACCTTTGACAAAGTGTATATCAATTTCTAAGTGCTTCATCTTGGAGTGCAGAACAGGATTATGACAGGTATAGGTGGTCGAAATATTATCACAGTAGATAGTAGGAGAAGGAACCTTAAGACCAAGCTCTTGAAGAAGTGACTTGACCTACAGGACTTCGGCAACAGTAGCTACAACAGCTCGATATTCAACCTTAGTGGATGATTGGGCCACAATCCATTACTTTTTGGAGCTCCAACTGATGGGAATATTTCCAAAATACAAAATAAATCTAAATGTGGAAGTTCTATCTGAAGGATCGCCTGCCCAATCGGCATCCGAGAAGGCATGAAAGATAAGAGAAGACTGAGGTGTAATATGAATGCCAAACTGAATGGTGGACTTGAGATATCTAAGGAGACGTTTTAAAGCAATCCAATGAGAGTTGTTTGGACAGTGCATCAATTGAGAAAGTTTGTTCACCGTGAAGGCAATATTCAGTCTTGTGAGACTTAAATACTGCAAGCCACCAACCAATTGACGATAAGTTGTAGGATCAACTGCCTGATCAACAGAGGTTGATTTGAGCAAAAAAGAGGCAATGACAATAGGAGTAGAGACCTCTTTAGCACCATCCATATTAGCAATCTGAAGAAGTTTCCTTACATAGTGACATTGAGACAGAAAAATACCCTTTGAAGTCTTGTGAACATCAACACAGAAAAAGAGAGACAACTTATGGGGATCTTTTAATGAAAATTTCTCACCAAGTGCTTGTATGAACCGAGTGTTGAATGTAGAATTATTTCCCGTCACAATGAGATCATCGACATACACCAGGAAATAGCAACAAATGGAATCATGGTTGTATATAAATAAAGAGTGATCACTTTGAGAAGATTGAAAACCAAATTGTAATATGAAGGTACGTAAAGCCTGATATTATGCTCGAGGTGCCTATTTAAGGCCATAAATTGCGTTAACCAATTTGCAAACATGATAAGGCTTTTCTAAATCAGCAAAACCTGGTGGTTGGCTCATGAAGACATCTTCTTGCAAGGGACCATGCAGGAAGGCATTGTTTACATCTAGTTGCAACAATGACCAATGGTTTGTCACTGCCAAAGTAAGAATAACACGTATTGTGACCAACTTGACAACCGGACTGAATGTATCACCAAAGTCAATTCCAGGGCGTTGACTGAAGCCTTTTGCAACCAAACGAGCTTTGTATTGTTAAAGAGACCGATCAATGTTTCTTTTGATCCTGAAAATCCACTTGCATCTAACTAAATTTTGGTGAGAGTGAGGAAGAACAAGAACCCAAGTTTGATTTTTTAGCAGTGCATTAAATTCAGCAGTTATGGCAGAGCGCCATTCAGGAGAAGAGAGAGCCTGTTTAACTGTAGTTGGTTCTAGTACTTCGGGTAATAGGTGTTTAGTAGCACTGTGAACTTGTTTGGGTTTAAAAATGTTGTTTTTGGAGTGGGTGACCATAAGATGAAAATTTTGAGAGGGATTTGAAATAGCAAAAGGTAAAATGTAAGATCCCACATCAGTTAGGAAGAAGAACGAAGCATCCCTTATAAGGGCGTGGATACCTTCCCCTTGTAGACGCGTTTTTCATACCCTAACGCACCGGATCCTATCAGAACTCCGAAGTTAAATGTGCTAGGGCCAGAGCAATACCAGGATGGGTGACCTCCTAGGAAGTCCTGTGAAAAAATAAAACTGTAAGGGTATGGACCATGAGCCACTTAAAAAGGCCTAATGGGTGTGGACCACGAGCCACTTAAAAAGGCCCAAAGCAGACAATATCTGCAAGCAGGTGGTCTGGGATGTTACAATTGGTATCAGAGCCAGTACCCGGATTGTTGTGCCAGCGAGGACGCTAGGCCTCCTAGGGGGATGGATTGTAAGATCCCACATTGGTTAAGAAGGAGAATAAAGCATCCCTTATAAGGGTGTGGATACCTTCCCCTTGCAGATACATTTTTCATGCCCTAATGCATCGGATTCTATCAGAACTCCAAAGTTAAATGTGCTAGGGCAAGAGCAGTACCAGGATGGGTGACCTCTTAGGAAGTCTTGTGGAAAAACAAAACCGCGAGGGAGTGGACCAAGGGCCACTTAAAAAGGCCCAATGGGTGTGGACCACGAGCCACTTAAAAAGACCCAAAGCGGACAATATCTGCAAGCAGGTAGTCTGTGCTGTTACATAAAATATGTAAAGGTGTTATGGGACCAGTTTGCATTGCAATGAGATTAGGTTGTGTTTCAGTTGGGACAAAGTCATTGGTGGGAGAGGTGGTCGATGTAGGGATTGGAGGTTATGTAGGCTGAAAAGGAATTTGGGTGTGAGTAGGAGTATGTGAGGGAAGATCATACGAACTTGAACTGGAGTGTGACTCTGAGAGAAGTTGTGTTTGATAAGGAAATGTGTTTTCTAAAAAAAGAACATGACGAGACACGATGTATTTTTGGAATTTAAAGTCATAACAGATGTAGGCACTCTGATGGAGGGAGTAAACAAGGAAGACACAAGGGACAGACTTGACATCAATTTTGATTTCATGTAAGGACGTAGACGGGGATAACAGAGGCACCCGAAGACTCTAAGAGACTGATAGTTGGGAGGTTGATTAAACAACTTGTGAAAAGGAGATGAGAGATTGAGTGGTGGTGTGGGTAAACGATTAATAAGATAGGCTGCAGTTTGAAAAGGAAATGACCAAAATGAGTAAGGAAGAGAGGCAGTTTGCGCAAGGTGAGGCCTGTTTCAACTAGATGATGATGTCGATGTTCGGTAGTGCCGTTGTGTTATGATGTGTGAGGTGGGGTTTAAAGATGATTGTACCACAAGATTGAAAATATCTTTTAAGAGCAACGTATTCCCCACCCCCATTTGTGTAAATGGATTTAATTCTAGCATTGAAAGTATTTTCAACAAGTTTTTCAAAGGTGGGAAAAACATTATAAACATCAAATTTAGCTTTTAACGGAAAGATTCAAATGTACTTTATCAAATGGTCAACAAAAATGATGTAATATCGAAAACCATCTTGAGATTACATAGGGCCAGGGGCCCACAGGTCTAAATATAAAAGTTCAAGAGGGCGAATACTTGTTAATGTAGAAACACCAAAGGATAATCTATAACTTTTATCACATTTACGGGGATTGCAAACATTTTCTTTTACTAAAGAGACAGGAACAAAAAATTTAGACAAGATAAATTTGAAAATTCTAGAATTTGGATGACCAAGTCGTTGATGCCATGAAGTGGAGGAAAGATGGGTATGGAGACAAACTGGAGGTTTTGAGCTGCAGGGAGTGAGCTTGTATAAGGATTGATCAAGTTGGCCTTTGGACAGAATCTCCCTCGTGAATTGATCCTTCACAAGAAAATAGTTAGAGAAAAATTCAATGGACACCTGATTAGAATCACAAAATTGAGATACAGAAATGAGTTTAGTTTTGGCAGAGGGTACATAGAGAACATTGGAAAGATGGCATGATTTATTTGGTAAGGTTATAGTACCAGAACCAACACGAGAAATGGATAAACCTGACCCATTTGTGAGTTGCGACTCATCATTTCCATCATAGGTTGAGTGGAGAGAGAGATTGCGCAGATCATTTGTAACATGATGAGAGGCTCCAGTATCCAGAAGCCATGGAGAATCTGAATTTGTGGTAGCATGAGAAAAGTGAGCTTGTGGATTTTGGGAAAATAAATCTCTGAAGTAGTCTCTGGCTTTAAAGCAATTTTTGACATGATGGCCAAATTTGTCGCAAAACTGACATTGCACTTTGACTTGAGCACCTGAACTTCGATTGTGAGTGGATGGCAAGGAAGGATGTGGCCTTGATGAATTCTACGATTTAAAGCTGGACAAGGATTCTTGAAAAGCAGAATTATTAGAGGACTGAAAAGTATTGGTAGGCTTACCAAAATTACCTCGTCTTTGTTGATGAGAATACTTGTTGCTTGTACTTTTTCGGGCATGATTGGTTCTCATTGAGCAGGATCAAAATTGGGATCAATTTGCTTCAGATATAGTTCATGAGCCAACAATTTGTCTTAAAGTTTATCAAATGTGATGATGGTATCCTGAGCGTGAGTAACTGTTGCAATATCTCAGAATTCAGACCCAATACCGCCAAGGACATGCACCACGAGATCAACATCACTAACTGGACTACCACAGAGAGATAGTTCCTCAACAATGGGCTTAACAGATTGTAAGTAATCAGCTACAGAATGAGAATCACACTTTGTTCTAGACAATTTTTCCTAGAGAGACAGAATTCTGGTGGCAGACTTGTTTGCAAATGCTACTTGGAGTTTATTCCATGCCCCTGCTGAGGTCTTGGCATCTACAATGGTGTTCATAATAGCAAATGTTAATGAAGCAATAATAGCTGCAAGTATAAGTTGATCTTCACAATCCCAAAATTCATAGTTTGGATTAAAAACTTGGTGACCATCCTTTTCAATGGTTGCAGGAGGAGGTTTGATAGTGCCAAGAACATAACCCATCAAATTATGTCCTCGAAGTAAGGGTGTGATTTGAGCTCTCCATGTGGAATAATTTTGGGTAGTAAGTTTTAAAGGTAGCTGGGATCCATTAATGGCAACTAAGGATTTTCCAAAAGAATGAGTAATGTTGTTGGCTGAATTCACGATGGAAATGAAAAAAAAAATGATATATGTGTGGGTTGGATCACTGCTGTGATACCATATAATGGAATGAACAAAAAATATGAAGGCTTGATTCATTACTTCATTTATAGAGATATTAATAAGAGAAGAGAAGCTTTTAGTTACAACAGAATCCTATGAATAAGCAGTTTAAATTCAAACAGCTATGGCTATCTTGATACAACAGATTGTACATGTTTGAACTAGTTAAGGAGCTTGAGAATCTTTTGTTGGTTGAGTTGTATCCTTATCCTTAACAAATTCCAGGTGCATCGATATCACCTTCTTTATAGATGTTGAGTTTATTTGAAACTGGTGTTGAGTTTATTTGAAACTCCAATCATATCACCAAATGTCAATGGCTAATTGATGGACTAACAAATTATCAAACTGATTTTTTGGGCCTTTTCCCCATCATAGAATGCATCGGATCTGTTGCATATTGCCTTGAACTCCTTCCGCTAAAATACACCTTTCAGGTCTCAAGCCTCAAGAAATGCATTGGAGGAATTTCCTCCCCAGCATGTCCCTTTGCCAGAACAATTCGTAGACAATCATTCTGTTTTAACACCGCTGACAATCCTAGGCTACTAAAAAACTTTGCAACAAATAAGACTAATTCCAAAAGTGTTGGTTCATTAGGCAAAGTCAATCGCCATCCGATGACACTTAGGAGCCTCTACACAAATTCCATCAAGACTTCCCCAACTTCAGCCTTAAGGACAAAGTTGCTTTACAAGAGGAGGGCAATGTTACATAGGGATTGACAAGAGACTTGACGTTGGAGAAAAAACCAGCTCAAGAATTCTTAGGCATCCAATTGAACCCAAGAACCAATTTCTACAATTTAGCAGGATAATTGTATTACAACTTATAATCTTGATATTTGATTGTCTGTCTTTTAGCATGTGTTATTACAACAATATGAATTTCAATTATAAATAGAATGAAGAAAAGTTGACAAAGCAGCATATTTATCCCAAACATTTCTTCCCTCCTCACTTTCTATGCAATATTCTAACCCAAATGCCAGAAACCGCCCCAGTCGATTGTACCAATCTCTCAGGTTATAAACATGTTCACATGTTTCTTGTATCATCGCTCAAAGCACAGGAAGTTCTCATGGCAAGCCACCATGTCATTTCCTCTATATCACTCACCATGTAAAAGAATGTTCTCTATTACAACAATTCATTCAAATTTGAAACCAGGAGAAATATAATATACAACTATGATTCCTAAAACGGTGAGGAGTTCAAGTTAAAGATAATTATGCAGGCTTAATTCGTTCATAAAGAACCAACGATAACAGCTCCTCGTAGTAACACAAACAATGCTAACTGAAGAAGGATTGTGTCAACTCAAAATGTAGAATTAGCAGAACCCATCAAGAACAACATGAAAATCTGCCCTGAGTTTGCTTTGCTCCACCATCGTTTGCAAGGCTTACCCTGTTGACAGTTAACTCAGCTTTATATGAATATGAATTAAGCACTTTCCTGCTGACGTTGTTATATATTTCCCGGATGACAATCTCAAAAGCTGTTTTAACATTGGTAGAATCCAAAGCAGATGTCTCGATAAAGAATAATCCTTCTGACTCGGCAAGGTTTTTGCCTTCTTCCACACTTACTTCCCTGATGCTTTCCAGATCACATTTATTTCCCACAAGCATCCTTGCCATACTAGAATCTGAATGTGCTGCATTAAATTTTGAACAAAGCTTATCATTTGATGTAATTGACTGAGCAGAGAAGAGAAAACAGATCAAGGGATATCCATGACGCTGAGGAAAACAATAAAGATACAACGTTTCCTACCCTTTTAGAAGATTTTGGAGATTCAATTTTTAAGGAGGAGTTCCAAAAGCAGAGATTCTATGAAATTACAAGAGCAGAGTCAGACCAAAGCATGTTCTGCTTCCACCAGAGATTCTATCGAATTAGTTTAATTTCATCTCAACTATCGCTGACCGCAACAAACTTTCAATGACAAAGAAATGTTCACGTATATACAAGTGACTATGTATGCATCCATACTAACACATATTTTATATATACAAAACCGTCACAAATTGCAACGATTAGGTGAATAATTTAGATTTTTTTAATCTAAATTGATGAAGTTGCTTAACCACTCCAAAAGGTAGGTATTGCTGCTCCTGATATCCATATCCGAGTTTAAACACCAAAAGGATGATGGTGTCTTATTCCAGGTATCGAATCTGCAAACTAACATTTGCGTCAATGGATTGAAACAGTCCCCGCACAAGATTAACCTTTATGTATCCTTTTTACACAAAATCTAGGACGTGTCAAAATAAGGCTTGACCTTCATAGCTCTTGCCAGATCTCCTTCATAAACGGGTGACTCATGTTTGAGTACAGCTAAGGCTCATATAATGTTGGGTTGATTGAAGACCATGAATTGTATAATTTTTACACTCCATTTCGATATGAGGAAAATAAAGAAGCCACTTGTAATAAGGTAGCAGCCTTATTACGCACTATCAACTAAGATTCCTCAAAGTTGCAGGTTTAATAGGCTTCTACAATAACAACCGTCAAATTTCATCACTTTCCCGATAACAGAACGAACAACTAAACATTCTCTTAACATAAATCTGGGAACTCGATTTCCCACAAAACTATAGAAGAAAAAAGGTAGGGAAGTGCATAAAGAACAAAACTTTGACATTGGAAAGTATCTTAGAAGTAGAAAAGACTTACTTTTGAGCTCATCAAGCCACCGAGTAACGCTCTCGAAAGTAGACCGGCGAGTAATATCATAAACAACAAGGGCACCAACGGCTCCTCTATAGTAAGCCGAAGTGACTGCCCGGAAGCGCTCCTGACCGGCGGTATCCCAAATCTGAGCTTTAATTTCTTTGCCATCGATATCCATGATCTGGGTCTGAAACTCCACTCCAATGGTGGCCTTCGAGTGAGGATTAAACTCGTTTCGAGCAAAACGAGAGAGCAAGTTAGATTTGCCAACAGCAGAGTCACCGATTATCACAATCTTGAACAGGTACTCTTCTCCTCCTTCGTCCTCCGACGAAGACATTATCTGTTGTGAGATGGATAGCAGTAAAGCTTGGCCTTCAGAGAAGGATGTAATGATGGGCTTGGATTTGGTCCGCCAGTACAAGTGAAAGGTCTTGGGTCATGGCTTTAGAGAGAAATAGCTGACAGAGAGGCGTTGAAACTTTAAAAACAAAAGTGGCCAGCGTCGACGTAACGAAATGGCATGCACGCCGCAATCTCTACTCGTCTTTTCCGTACGCGCTCACGGCAAGTTTGTTCTGCTTTTAAAACAAATACAAATTGATGTTTAAAAAGTTTCTAGCTGGCGTTATGTTTGAAAATTGAAAGTAACAATTGTCAAATCCCGTTTTATATCCCAATTTAAAATAGAAATTATTTTTAAAACAATACAAATTTTAATTTTGTATTACTGTGAATTATAAATTTGAGCAAATTTACTTACTGTCTTGTAAAAATACTTAAATCATATGCAATTTTTATATAAATTATTAAAAACATTTTGAGCCTTACTTAATTTTATAGTACTAATTAAAATTACTAATAGGTTATTCCAATTTTCAATTTATCATAAAAATAACTCGGTAATTCTATAGCTTGTCACAAACCTATTTATCATATGGTCAAACCTACTCTCTTCTCTATACTCCTCAAATCATCTCCCAAGTTGTTGTCACCATACTAGAGATGGCAAATATAGCCTGGTCCATTCGGTTCGGCGCAGCTTCCTCCAACTTTAGCCCGAGTTGATTAAGTCGTGGGTTCTGACTGATTGACCCAACTGGCTCAAGGATCAAATTCAGACTAGGATTATCCAGGTTAAGCCTAACTTGTGGTCCGACAGAAAGGCACAAAACGACTCGTTTTGTTAAATTTAAAAATATATATGAGGCCAGCCCGGGCCTCTTGTAGTCCGTCGGGCCACTACCTGGACCACAGACCGGGCAACACTATTCTTGACTTGATCCATTATTATCCCTACACCAAATTACCACGCCATCGTTGTTGCCCAGTAAATGTTGATATGCATTTGTTTTGTATAATCATGAATGTGGATCTTTAAAGCAATGATCAGTGAAAGTCATGCATATAGTCCCCATTGATAATTGAACCATAGTCAATGAACTTTGAATAAACTTGAATTATGATACTTAAAAAGTAATTTTTAGGGTTGTGTTTCATATGTCAATTTGTATATATATGTCCATATGTTGTCATAACAAATTAAATCCATGTTCAAGTGTCATTAAAATTCAATTTGTTTAGAATATTAGCAATGCATTAAAAAAGAAGAGATTACTTCTGAATATGACATAAGTTTAATATTTGTGTTTTTAGTTTTCATTTTATAGGCCCTATGTGACTTCATACTTAGGCATTTGATACATCTAATTTCAATATTAACATAATTTTAAATGTTAGACACACATTTGACCATTTTAAAGTTTAAGCATTTTATCATATCCTCACATTATTTAAAAAACATGTGTTACATTTGATATTCAAGCATTAAACAAACTCTCGTAACTAAAGTTTTATTAGCCTTAAACAGTGTAGCAATAATCTTTAGGTCCCAAAAGATTTGCTATTAAGGTAACTAACATAACAAGAAGAGTATGCAAGATGAATAGCAAGATCATGTTGAAATAAGAGCTAACAAATCAAATTTAATACAGATATGGCATAATTTTTCGATAAAATAAAAAACATAACACATGCATAAAGTGTAGGAGTAATTAAAATAAATCATAAGACTATAATATGACAACAATCATCATAAGATTACATCATCGAGATTAAAATAGAAGTTAAGATCACAGGGAAGCAAAGGAGAAAAGTCACAAATGTCACTCGCTTAAAACTTGATGACCAAACAAGCACCTAATCACCTTTGCATCCCATCTAACCAAAATAGGGGGAAAAAAAAAACACATAATACCATTCACATCATAACGGAACACAAGGTTCAAAATCCCATCTAGATTACAAAAAAATAAGGTTCAAAGTCTCTTCTAACTTACACAATCACAATGTTAAAAGTCTTCAACCAAATTATCACAAACACATGGTTTAATATGCAGTAGATTCACCATCAACAACTTGAGGCTATTTTGGATATGATTTATTCACGTTTAACTTGATCCTCCTCCTATTTTAAGTGTTTATTTGTGTATATATATTGGTAATTGTATTTTGAGAAGCTTGAATTGTATTTGTATTATTCCTCGAGGTTTGAGTACTTGAAATTAATTTATGCATATCTATAAAATATCATAAACATAAAGTACAATATAAACACGTAGGATTTAATTACATATAATTATTATAAAATGCATTTAAGTGAGAAATTATAAAATAAGTGTTTCTGCTAACTTCTCAAAGTGTTGCTTCATATCCTTAAGTTGTTTATAGAAACTTAAATAGTTTTAATGGTAAATGATAATTAGGAAATAAAGGTGAAAATTCACTAACAATCCTTTTCTCCCTTCTTAAGATACGTGATGTGAGTTTGACCCGATACATCTTGATTATTTGGTCTTCTAATCTTATAGTTGCTAATATTACATGTAGATACTTGATTTTTCAATAGCATTCTTTATTTTAGCTATATTATACATTTATAATTTATAATAAACAATTAGAAATCATAAACAACAGTTGAGATGAGTGGAAATAGAAACAGGTATAGAATCACCTTAACAAGTTTAGGTTTTCTTAAAGGTTAATCTTTACTTTTGCATCTAATTCTATTTTTACATATTTCATAATAATTTTGGCATCTCGTAACTACTTTTACCTTGTTCAATTTGTTTGGATTTTGTTGTTCTTCACTTTAATCTCTTTTTATAGCCTTTTTGGGTCTTCTAGGCATCTTTTTGATCAAAGGAGATAATACGAACCGGAGGTTTTCAGTGTTCGGACAAAATTATAGGCCATTGATAAGCTCCATAACAAAGTGATAACTCTTCAACAAACATTCAAGCTTGTAGTATCGGCTTATATAAGCATCGATATCCTCCCTATGTTATTATATACAAGCCATTACATAGCCATTACATGCTTATATAAGATCCTTGTTAAATCTCAAAGTCTAACATTGGCAAGTTATTCCTTATAAATCAACAAAATAAACTTATTTGTAAAATACGTGATTTCAAACTTTAAATTCCCATTAGTCTTGGTGATATAATGTCTTACATCCCATTGTGCAAATTCTATATTCTTCCTCACCCTTAGGCATATATCGTCATTGGATTTGATCTTCACCTCTTTTTTTTTCTTATATTAGATTCAATAAGGCAACCCAAATATCCTCTAGAAAATTGTTCAAGCTTTTTATGCGGAGCTTTATAAATGAATACGCTAATGTATATGATATTTTATTATGAACAATTTCACATTTTGGTCTTATTCTCACAAATGCCTTCATAAATGTCTGAGGTTCCTTTATTTTAAAGTCATTATATGCCTTCTTTGACAACTCTTTCAAGTGATCCATTATCTTATCGAACACCACTTTTATTATGCAACTGACAACTTACCAAAGTAAACTTTTACAGGTGTGACCTTTGCATAGTTTAAACAAACTTACATAGACATGTAAGGCACATTTGCATGCTTAACTTCTGAAAAGAGATTTTTTTTCCGATGCATCTACTAAACCTTAATAATAAAAATAAAATAAAGGGCATAACAATATAATGTAAGTAAAATAGCTCAAAGAACGTATAAAAATGAACATAAACAATATGAACACTTAAGACCACTACTTATTAATCACTAA
>JAOTAX010000001.1:19115340-19138029 GCA_025629825.1 Erythroxylum guanchezii
AGGAAAAGTCGAAAAAAATAAAGGATAAAAATGAACCAAATAAGATGAAAACCTAGATAAAATATTCTAAAAAGGGTCAAACACAAAAATATAAAAAAAAATGAAAACACTAATCACAACAACAAAAGATGAGACAAAGCAATAACAGTTATGGATAATCAAAACCAATCAATATGAGTTTCAAAATTGAGAAGAATTTATCAAAAGTATGTGTAACATTATGCATTATAACAATTTTAATTTCTTATTGCTATAAGTTCAATATTTAGGTGATAGAGCAATTTCATCATCATCAAATAAGATACCCTCGTAGGTATTTAGATGGATTATTTATTATATCTCTTGATTACACTTAAATTGATAATGCATTATTTACATGATATATCTAGGTTACTAAAATGGATAATAGGGCTTCAAATATTATAGTAAATCAGTTTAGTAGCTCTACAATACACAAAAAAAAAAGAGAAAATGTGGAGACGTTGATCTAAGGAAACTCAAGTTGGATTCCAACTAAGAGGCCTAAGGTTTAAAAGGAACCTCCATATAACATTTAACAATTATAGACTTAACTGAGTAAGAAAAGAGTAACCATAAGAGTTATTCAATCATCAGTAGAACAACTTTCTTAGTCAAACAGGTAACAACCAAGTAATTTGTGACTACCAATAAATATCAGTGCTGTAATTGTAAGCATACAATATGATAAATAATTTGAATTGTGCTTAAAGTTTTTTGGTGGGATGTATCAATGTTGTAACTGAATACATATACTATTATCTCTAAGTTCAACTATGATTTAATTTTTTTGATGAAATATATCAATGTTGTAAACGAATCAATATAACATGTTTATGTTATAAAATGAAATAAATCCATACATTGATATTATAATTGATCCAATAATAGTTACAGTTTTATAAAGGATCATATTATGGGACAATAGGGTCAAAACTTTGCCCATATGAACCATTATGTCAGATAGATTATTTTTTAGACTTTGGGAACATTGCAATATTAAATTATTGACAATTTTATGCCATCTTGAATTGTTACACACAAAATATTAGAAACAAATCAAAGTAAAAAGAATATAAATGAAAAGGGAGATGTCAAAATATGTTTGTTAATAGTTCATACAACACTATTAGAACAAGACAACTTACAGTCTATAGCGATTTTCATATAACATAATTCACAAGTACTTTCATAACAAACATAGCAACTCTTATAATAATATTTACTAATATTTTGTCTCTAACATCTAATTATTTAGTTTCTTTCAATGACAAAGTAATGTCAACCTTCATATTCTTAACTTCATCTTCAATCTCATTAATTTTCTTTAAAACGATAGCTTCTGGACTATATTATACTCCACTAGATATTTTGTTTGCTTTTATTTTACTCTCCTTTTTAGGAACCATCTATTTCTTTTCTTAATTTTCAAATTACATTAACATTTTTTTAGGAAATTTCTCATCACACGATATGAAGTTTTCACATTTTCTTAGTTGCAAAGGCATGAACCCATACTGGTTAATGATATAA
Organism: Erythroxylum guanchezii; assembly: GCA_025629825.1. Lineage (NCBI taxonomy): Eukaryota > Viridiplantae > Streptophyta > Magnoliopsida > Malpighiales > Erythroxylaceae > Erythroxylum > Erythroxylum guanchezii. Next base: position 19,116,892 of record JAOTAX010000001.1, read on the forward strand.
AGAACTTTTATCCGTATATAAAATTTCAATTAATAAATAATTGGTCAACTAGGTAACTTAAAAATCTTCTACAAATGTTATGATCACTCTAAACATTTAACCCATAATAATACATGACTTTTGCACTTTTCATGGATATGTTTCTAGATACAAATTTTTCAACTCACAATATAATCCTAAACATTATAGAAATATAAACATCTTTTAACTAATAACATAATGATATATTTCATTTACAATGAAAGCAACTGAATAATTTTGCTAACATATCCTTAAAGATAAATTCAACCTTGTGAAAGTATGGCAAGTGCCAAGCAAATAACAAAATCAAAGCATCTCTATGAACATATATAAATATAAACCGACTATAACAAACAAGTTCTTTAATTCTAACTTCTTAAGACGAGATTAAAATGTCAATACTACCTAACAAGACAATTTGCAGTTTTTTAAAACATTAACAAACCAACAACATTTTTACCTAAGTATAGTATAGGGCAATTTAAGGATGAGCCTTGGAACAATTAGTAAAGCTGCTTCTTTATGACTATAAGGTTACAGGTTCAAATCACAGAAACAGCCTCTTTGTAAAAATACAAAGAAAAGGTTGCGTACATTATGACCCTCCTCAAACTCTCACAATGCTTGTGCACCGGGTACGTTGACTATAGTATGGGCAATTTATAATAATGTTTAACTATTCAAAGAATAGGCGCAACCATTATATATCATTAGGTACAAATAATCAAAAAGCTAAAAACCTCAAGTATACAAATAAAAAGAAATAATGTATGCTCCTAGACAGGTAAAAGAATAAAATCATAAATATGCACATGAATTTCATAATATACCAACTTAGTGAAAGATAAGGCTCCTAAGAAAGAATTCATGCGAAACTCTCAAAATTAATTTTGATTCACTAACTTCTTGAAATAACCATAAAACTAAGTCGAATTTCAAAAAACTAAAAACTAGTTTCTTAGTTTCAATTGACAAAACAAAATGGGGTTTGTGATTAATTAGCTAATGAACTAAAACTAACACAGAATCAAAATAAATCAACTGAATATAAAGAGTGATAAATTCAATTGTACTTAACTTCAATTCAAGAAAAATATCTCATCTAATTGGAGCATTGATTGTTGATCTAAAAAGAATTATTTTACAATTTAAGTAGTTAGTCTAAAACATATTAGGATAGTTATAATACGTCTCAAAATTTTCTAAATTAATTTGTTCAAACCCAACATTTAAACAAAAACTTACCATTGGACTTAATAACATTCTATATCAATTAAATGATAGAAATAAACTTAGTAAAAAATTTTAAAGCTTAAATTAAATATGGAGATGGCTACAACTTTTCAATTAGTTTTTTTTGTTTCTATTAGGATAAATATAAAATTTCATAAATAATATGTTTGCTACTTGTACCATTCATTCATGGCAATTACAGATCACTAAATTCATAAATAACTGTAGAATAATCAACATCAAATTAATTTATCAAATCAATCAATATTAATTATTCATAAAATATAAGAAATAAAATAAGAAATACTTAAATTAAAATAAAAATCTAAGTTTAGAACAAAACCTTACAAAATTATAACTAGATTTTTTAATCTCATCGAATTATAATATTTTGATCTAGTCACACATAGCCATTATTTTATCATCATCATCATCTTCGCACCCAGCCTGAAATCCCGCAGTGAAGTGGGGTCTAGGGAGGTCATATAGTACGCAGTCTTACCCCTACATAGTAGAGAGGTTGTTTTCGGTAAACCCATATGCAGATGTGACATAAAAAATAATGATGCAGGACACAAAAGAAAATAAATGAAAAGATGAAAAATTAAAAATATAAAGAAAAACGAAAAAGATTCATATAAAGAAGTTCCTACCCAAAAATTAATTTTTTCAATATTCAAGAAATTATCATCTAAACAAACTTTAGTCGTGATCTCGCCTTATCAACTGTAGCAATATGTCATCTTTTTTTTTCCAAAATTCATTGCTTTGATAAATAGTGCTTCAATTTGATGCAATCTCAACTTGTCACCTCCTAAAAAAAGGGTTTCCTTAGTGTACAAGGCTTTCTGCTTTGAAAAGGTCTGGAAAGGATCATCAATCGTAGGTAGACTTCCCTTTGTATTTTACAAAGAGGATGCTTCTGTGACTTGAACTCATAACATTCTAGTCACAAAAGAGTAACCTTACAAATCGCTTCAAAACTCGCTCTCATGTTCTAATTTCACCAATTAAGCACCAAAATCAATCCAAAATAAAAGAAATAAGTCCAACTAACATAACCAAACTATATCTTATCAAACATTCCGAGCAGCTATAAAATACCTTATTGGAAATATGGACGAGGAAGTGAGGATCACAAATGAGGAGAAAAGCACCAATAACTAAGGCCAAAAATTGAAAGAGGAGAAGTCATGACATGAAATAAGAGCAATGTTCCAAAACATAATTTAGAGTTTCATATCTTTAAGATTCACATCAAATATTTATTTGATTAACATAGACACTTACTCTTAAGAAAACATTTATCAAAGCATAACTAATAAAAATTTAGGAATTTGATAATTTAAAAATTATATTATATAATTTTTAAAACGTTAATATCCTTTTTAACATTAAAAAAAGGTTATAGTGTGTGCAAAGTTTAGGAATTAAAACTTACTTTCAGATTAACCTTAAACATTAGGTGGTTTAGGTTTAAGAAACGCCATCGCTAGTAAAACTTCCACGTTGTAGGCATCATGGCAATTTGTGCAAGGTGGGATTGGATTCTCTTTTATGAAAGAGAATCATAACACCAAGAGGGTAAGCTTAACAGGTCTAAAATGGAGTATAAGAGATGGGAAATCAATTGGATTTTGGCTAGACAACTGTATTCTTTTGCTTTATTTATATACTAAACTACCGTGAAATTGTTCAGTAAACTTGAGGTCAAAGTCTAAACGTCCATTCTACTTAACTAATCACAGTACAGGACATAAGCCTTGTAGGATGACTGATTCAGTTATACACAAAGCCTGAGTGCACAATTATCAAACAGATATACCTTGTAGAATGAGGAATATTTAGGCAACTGTGGACACTGTTCAAGCATTGGTTAACGGTGACTGGAATTTCAAAAATTGAGTTTAAGATTTTTCAGAATTGCAGTAAATATATCTGAATCATCCGTAATTCTTCAGAATTTGCACAATTATATGATGCATACATATTCTACTTTACAGTAGTTCCTTTGAGTTTGAGTCTCTGTCATGACTCATGACCTTAAACTTTCCAAGACCCATGCTCACATCTGAAACTTGTATCTGGGCTTTATGCTGTCTCTTTGTATCAAAGCTCCTGTGCTAGGCTTGAAATCGCATTCACAAGTTGATCCACAACCACTACTCCATTCTCCACCAATCCCATCTCACCTTATAGTCTGCATTCTGCAAGAATCCAAAATCTGAAAGCCGTCACTGCTGAGCTCTCTCTACTGTTTACCTTGTGAAGAAACAGCATAATTTTGTGAAGCTAAGAAGCCGTGATACTTGAACAGTTAGAAACTGAAACGACTAGTGAGTAGTGACTAGTGACAGAGAAGCCGCAAGTGACAAGAGGAAGCGACAAAGATGATCACAGCAAAGAGAGAGTGATAGAAAATTGTACGTAAGCTTACAGACAAAAATGAGACCACGTTCTGAGGTGGGAAGATGTCAGAAGGCATGTTGGTCTAGTAGTGTTTCTCATTTGTCTTTACTCGTCACGCATTCCCTTAACATTCTAATTCTTTCATTATTTCTTCCATGCCTTAATTTAAACATCACCATTGTCACTTTGTGTCTCTCTCTCTTTCTCATTCTCTTTCTCTTTCTCTTTCTCTTGCTCCCGTGAACACAGTTATGGTGCATTGTTTTTATGCCAGACCCACAACAACTAACACTTTATCTACAGTAGCTTTCTGTTTGAGCGCAACATCTCATAGCTTATCCTTTCTTGGTTTGAGGTGCTAAATAAATGGAGTTTGTGCATGGTTTGCCATATTTGCTAATCTTGTTTACTGCTCCTAAGCTCTGCTTTGGGAACTATGATGTATCTGTTCAGCTCAACGACGATGTTTTAGGCCTGATTGTTTTCAAGTCGGGCCTCATGGACCCATCTTCCTCTCTTAGCTCCTGGAATGAAGATGATGACTCTCCTTGTTCATGGAAGTTCATACAGTGCAATCCAGTTACTGGTAGAGTCTCCGGAGTGTCGCTTGATGGGTTGGGGTTATCAGGAAAACTGGGTAAAGGGCTCCAAAAGTTAAGGCATTTGAAGGTATTATCACTTTCACAGAACAACTTCAGTGGTAATATTAGTCCTGAGCTTGGTCTCAATTTCAATACTGGTGTTGAAAGGCTTAACCTGAGTCACAATAGCCTTTCAGGTCTGGTTCCATCTTCTCTTGTCAATGGCGGTTCGATTAAATTTCTTGATCTCTCTGAGAACTACCTGTCAGGTGCACTCCCTAATGACTTTTTCCAAACCTGTACCTCACTACGTTCCCTTTCTTTAGCTGGAAATGTGCTACAAGGACCCTTACCTAGTATGGCAAGTTGCTCTTCTTTGAACAGTCTTAATCTGTCAAACAACCAATTATCCGGTAACCCAGAATTTTCTTCTGGAATTTGGTTATTGAAACGACTTCGAACTTTGGATCTCTCGTATAATTCATTTTCCGGGTCTGTGCCATATGGGGTATCAGTAATTCACAACCTAAAAGACCTCAGGTTACAGAGTAACAAGTTTTCAGGAACAGTTCCTGTAGATATTGGTTTCTGTCCGCACTTAAGAATGTTGAATTTAAGTGACAATCTTTTCAGTGGATCCTTGCCTGAGTCCATGCAAAGTCTAAGCTCCCTCAGCTGTTTTAGTTTATCAAATAACATGTTGACAGGTAATTTCCCTCAGTGGATCAGCAAACTTCAGAATCTTGAATTCTTAGACTTGTCAAGCAATGAACTGACTGGAAGCCTCCCACCATCAATTGGCAACCTGAATTCCCTTAAGTATGTGAGTTTATCCGGTAACAAGCTGACAGGTGACATTCCTCCAACTATAGTTCACTGTACCATGTTGTCGGTAATTCGAATGGGAGGTAACAGCTTTACTAGTAGCATACCAGAAGGGTTGTTTGAGCTTGGCCTGGAAGACGTAGATTTCTCAAACAACAAACTGGCAGGTTCGATCCCACATGGTTCAAGTAAGTTCTTCGCATCAATTCGCACATTGGACCTTTCAAGGAACAACCTTTCTGGACATGTTCCAGAAGCAATGGGTCTCTCCTCCAGTCTGAGATACCTAAACTTATCCTCGAACAACCTTAAATCAAGAATGCCACCGAACCTTGGTTACTTCCAAAACCTAACAGTTGTGGACCTTCGGAACAGTGCATTGCTTGGCTCAATACCTGCAGATATATGCCAGTCTCGCAGTTTGAGAATTCTTCAGTTGGATGGCAATTCATTCACTGGCCTCATTCCTGACGAGATAGGAAACTGTTCATCTCTCACCTTCTTGTAAGGCTCATACTAGTTTTGTTTTTCTCATACATCACATCTCTAGGGATAACATTGTTTTTGAGGCCACAACAGATCTTAAGTCGAAAAAGATGGAGTGAAAGAAAAGAATTAACTAAAGCTTATCTATCCATTTGGAACTGCTATTATGGTGGTCTTTCTAAGTGATTTCCTATTTTGCTTATCTAATCACCCTACCTTTCGTTGTTTCCTTATACTCTTTTCCTTCTTTCTGTTGTTACTTATAGGAATGCGTTAGTTCATTTATCCATTCAAATTTCTGCAGGACTTTGTCCCATAACAATCTAAGTGGGTTTATCCCTGAGTCAATATCAAAGCTGCACAAACTTCAGATTCTGAACTTGGAATTCAATAAACTGAGTGGGGAAATACCACCAGAGCTTGGAGAATTGGAGAATCTTCTTGCCATCAACATATCCTATAACATGCTAACAGGCAAGCTTCCTGTTGGGGGTATATTTCCAAGCTTGGATCGCAGTGCTTTGCAGGGTAATTTAGGACTTTGTTCACCCTTGTTGGAAGGACCATGTAAGATGAATGTACCCAAGCCTCTAGTCCTTGATCCACATGCCTATGGTAACCAAATGCCGGGTCATAGGCCAAGAGACGAGTCCTCCTACTCAAAAAGGCTCCATCACCAGAGGTTCCTCAGTATTTCTGCTATTACTGCGATTTCGGCAGCTTTGCTGATTTTTTTTGGAGTTATGGTCATAGCCCTGCTGAACCTATCAGCTAGGAGAAGGTCAACCTTTGTCGAAAGTGCCTTGGAAAGCATGTGCTCCAGCTCTTCCAAGTCCGGAAGTCTAACCTCAGGAAAACTTGTTTTCTTTGACTCAAAATCATCACTTGATTGGGTTAACAATCCAGAATCACTCCTTAACAAGGCTGCTGAGATTGGTCAAGGGGTTTTTGGAACTGTTTACAAGGTTCCATTGGGTTCGCAAGGAAGAGTGGTAGCAATCAAAAAGCTGATAACCTCGAACATAATCCAGTACCCGGAAGATTTTGATCGAGAAGTTCGAGTTCTGGGAAAAGCCAGGCACGCAAATCTTGTATCTCTGAACGGATACTACTGGACTCCTCAGTTGCAGCTGTTACTATCAGAGTATGTACCAAATGGCAGCCTGCAAACCAAACTCCATGAGAGGCTACCTTCTTCACCATCTCTTACTTGGACTAACAGGTTCAAGATCATTCTTGGAACCGCAAAAGGACTTGCTCACTTGCATCATTCCATCCATCCACCTATCATTCACTACAACATAAAACCATGTAACATTCTTCTCGACAAAAACTGCAACCCAAAGATATCAGATTTTGGACTTGCTAGGCTGTTAATAAGGCTTGACAGGCATGTTATGAGTAACAGGTTTCAGAGTGCATTAGGATATGTAGCACCTGAACTAGCATGCCAAAGCTTGAGGGTCAATGAGAAATGTGACGTTTATGGTTTCGGAATTCTAATCCTTGAGCTTGTAACAGGAAGAAGGCCAATTGAATATGGTGAGGACAATGTGATGATTCTGAATGACCATGTCAAGGTTCTGCTTGAACAAGGGAATGTTTGGGATTGTATTGATCCAAATATGGGAGAGTATCCAGAGGATGAAGTCCTGCCAGTTCTCAAGTTGGCTCTTGTGTGTACATCTCAAATACCTTCGAGTAGGCCTTCCATGGCAGAGGTGGAGCAAATATTGCAGGTTGTCAAGACCCCAGCTCCAGAAAGAATGGATTTCTACTGAGCATTGCTTCATTCTAGCTTGAAACTTGAAAATATTCCTTGTCAGAATTTTCATTTTATCCTGTTCTCAAAAAATGTCTCTCCTACCTATCTCAAACTGCATTGCTGTCATCTAATGGTTTCAATCTTTGCTACTATAGTAATCAAAGTTATACTTTGCAGTATTTGTATTAATTCCACAAAAGGAGAAATTATGCTCTAGTCCAAATACAAAAAATAAATAAACAAGCATAATTGAAATTCTATCACTAAATTATGCTAAATTAGATATAATTCTACTAAAATACTCACTTTTATTTAGCTTTTGTCTCATTAAAGCAATAAGTTGATCAATCAAGTGTCCTCCTATAACTTACCCAAAACATGATCCCTTGCTTCTTTGGGTACTAAAACAGTACGCCTTGTACTACAGAATTCAAACAAGAACTTTGTTGGGGAAAAAATAAAAAGAAACATATTAGAAAAAAGGGGGCTTAATTGAATTATTGGCCTTTGAGAAATTCACCGAATTAGTTTTGGTACCAAAGAGTAAGACATCAGAAAGCTCTAACTTAGAATTTGGATGCATATGAAATGATATGGATGTCTCTTCCTCAAAAAGAAATATCAGTCAAATTTTTCAAGTCTTCCACATAATACATGTCCAACAGATTTTGCATCCTAGCTATTAGACCCCAAGTTTAATAATGGAATCGAGCAGGCATTGGCTAGCTTTAACCAATGTTTGACACTCAAGGTGACGAAACAAGACAAAGACTTGCAAGTAGGTAAGAAAAATGGATATTATCGATGAGTTGACATGTAGTGATACATATTGGCATAAATTTTCAACAAGATGCAAGATTCGGATATGAGACCAAAAGATAGCTTGAGATAGACCTTAAGTTGAAGATTAGCTGGATCACATGCATGAGGGACACATGTGGGAGCTCTAAGGACTTAATGTGTTCTCAAATAGACAGACTATGACTAATAGAGATATGGGTAAGCATTGTCCGAACTAGTGTGCTATGAAAGGCTTTGAAATTAGATGACTCATCATCAATTGATAGAGATCAAGGAAAGATTTTGGATGATGTGGTGGATGAGATTACACTAGATATACATAATTCTAAAAGATAAAGAATATATGGGAGGATCATCTGAAGATAGTAGAGTTCTTTATGGATATGGATGTATCATTACTATTTAAATATAATCTCTTATCTTCTTAGTTGTGATGTAGTTAAATCCTATTAGATGGAGATATATTTGGCTGATAGTGTCATCCAATTGGTTAGTTTGATGTAACCTAATAAGGATAGAGGTGATCTAGTTAGTTTAGTTCAATTAGGATTCAAAATTGTAAAACCAAAGGTGTTTATGAATAGCTTATTTGAGCCTTACTCTTGAGAAGAACAGAGACAGAGAGGAAAGATACACATTAAGAGCGAACGTTCCTTTATATACTTTTAGGGAAGTAATAAAGGTTAATTTTTACTGTAGCTCTTATGTACTTATTGCTGCCTATGATTATTTAATCCTTTCGTAATATTCTAACACAAGAGTGAGAGTTAAACATTTTGAAAGTTGTGAAGTGTTCGAGAATAAGGTTTTGTTAGCCAACAAGAATGTGATAAGGTCGAGTTTTGCTTAAATGGACTTAAGTGAAATTGTCATGCAAAGAAGTAGATGCAATGTTGGTATAAGTTTTGTGTCTAGAAAAACTTTTGTAACAATTGTTATCAGAGCCAAAATATTAATATGATAGGAGATAGTCATTTGATAGAGCGTATCAATAGAGCAGAGGCACTCACAAGGCCAATTGATCGACTGGAGGAAGAGGTCACTTCCTGCTCATGTCAATTTTATGTTTTGTCTGGCACAATGAGCCTTGTGAAGGAGCGTCGAACAAAAGCAAAGATAAACCTAACGAAAAGGGAATATCAAATGTTGGAGATGTGCCAATGACTAAGGAGTTTTCGAGAGAACCACATTCGAAGTATTGCCTACAGATTATTTCAATGAGGGATCGAGATCATCTGATAGGGGTGTTTTGTTAAACTCCTACAAGCATTAGCAAGCCCTGACCAATGTTTGACACTTGAGGAGACGAATCAAAGTAAAGATTTGTGAGTAAGCAAGAAAAAAATAGACTTTGTCATTGAGATAACATACATTGGTGCATATTAACAAAAATATTTAACGAGATGCAAGCTTTAGATTTGTTATCAAAAGATAGCTTGAAATGGAACTTAAGTTGAAGGTTATTTGGATAAAATGCATAGGGGAGACATGTGAGAGCTTTAAGGACTTAATATGTGTTCAAATAGACGGATCATGACTAATGGACTTGATTTGGGTAAGTATTAGACCAGACCAGTGTGCTATGAAATACTTTAGGCTTGGATGACCCATCATCAATGGATAGAGATCAAGAGGAGATATTGGATGATATGTCAGATAAGATCACAGTAGATATACATCAACTCTAAAAGATAAAGACCATATATGAGGATCACCTGAAGATAGTAGAGCTCTTCATAAATATGGATGTATCATTCCTAGTTAAATATAATCTTTTATCTTATTAGTTATGATATAGCTAAACTCTATTAGATAGAGACATATTTGGATGACAGTGTTATTTAATTGGTTAGTTTGATGTAATCTAATAAGGATAAAAGTGATCTAATTAGATCAATTCAATTAGGATTATTAATGTAAAACCAGAGATGTCTATAAATAGCTTATTTGAGTCTTACTCTTGGAGATAACAGAGATAGAGGAAGGAAATGCATTAAGAGAGTATTCCTTTATACACTTATAGGGAAGTAATAAAAATTGGTTTTTACCATTACTCTTGTGTGTTTATTATTGCCTATGGTTATTTAATATTTTTGTAGTATTCTCGCTTGAGCTTAAAGGTTAAACACTTCAATGGTCATGAGGTGTTCGAGCGCAAGGTTTTGTTAGTCAACAATCACGTGGGAAGGTTGAGTCTTACTTAAACAAACCTAAGTGAGGTTGTCGTGCAAAGGAGGAGGTATGACTTTAGTATAAGTTCAGTGTGTTAGCAAAACCTGTGTAACGCTAACAATGTTATGAATACTATATCGATACTAGTACTAGATTTAGTTGTGGTATGGTACTGTAACAAAAATCGGTCATTATTGAGTATCATTTTGAGTATATTTTAAAATTATAAAATAGTCCCATAATGCTTTTAAAAAATACAAAATAGTCCCTCAATATATTGTAGTACAAAGTTTATAATTTTACATCAATCTTGTTTCCAAAATCATAACAATAGAAATTTGAAATAAATAAAAACAATCTATTTTATTTCTATTAATATTACTTTTCACATATTTCACATATAAACAATAATCACAACTAATTTATAAAAAGATCATTTAATCATCATATAAATATAAAATTAAAGATAATACAAAGTACTTAAAATATTACAATATTATCATATAATAAATAATAATTACATAAAAATATTAAATAATAATAATAATAAAGATTCATAATTCTCTAAGTATTACAACAAGAATTTGTGCCGAGGAAACAACCAACTATAAATGAAACTTGAAACAAAAATATTTCTAAGTATATTTATAATGCGTATATAGAATTTAACATATATATCAAATATAGGTGAAATTAAAACAAGAGAAGAAATAAAAACCTGAAACCTAAAACTTTGATGTTAGTTAATCCGCTAATTAAAGGACTTTACTCAGTTATTTTTTAGAGACATGTACATACTATGAGTTTATTGAGGTCTTTAGATATTACTAGCTAGGAATCTTTTTATTTGCTCTTGATATAGTCGTATAGATTTTATGTATCATGACAGTACATTTTTATATATGTTGATAATCATTATTTTGTTCTCAGTCATACAGTTTGTTGTACATTATCATAATATAAGTGAAAGTCTTAAGATTTGTATTAATCTTAAACATTTTAATAGTCATTGGGCATATATACGAATTGACTTTAATACTATGTTTTAAAGACACATGCAGATAGTTTCATAAATGCATGGATTTATAAGACACAGGAGAATATAAGTGTATAATCTTGTAAGAGTTTTTTCTAATGTAGTTTAGCATTCAGTAAGACAAAACAAAATTTTCTATTGTAATTTAGCATAAAGTTAAGGAAAATTGAGACATATAAGCGAAATAATGATACATTTCATATTATACATGTATCATTGTAATTTACCATATTTTATTTTCTCGTTCATGATAGTAAGACATTAAATATGTGTTATTGTATTAGATATTTGTCACATATAACACATGAATTTGATATTTTTCGATATAAAAAACTTTCAAAAACCAAATGATAGAATTTTATTATCTTGGATCAAATATTTTAAATTGGTCAACCATTACATTGATTTTCTGAATTACTCTTACTGTTTTTATTTTCATTATAACATGTATAATTAATAATTGTCCAAATAGAAGAATGATAAAAAAATTTAAAATTCTCATTAGATAATTATTAATTACGAGTTTTATAAAATTAAGCTTAAGAAAATTGAATTTGATCCAAATTAAAAATAATAAAGAAATTCAATAAAAATCTTATTAAACGAACTAAAATCTAAAATAAATATCCATAATCAATGTGGCTGATTATTCATTGGCCTACAATGTGTAAGATTTCTTGCTGCCTACTTAAGCAAACTCGTGGACATACAGTTTCTATGACCCATTAAAAAGCTTACACATTAAGAAAGGTGCAAAAAATGACATTAACATCGTAAAATTATACAACTTTTAATCGAAAGTTTCAACAACTCGTTCATTCATCGAAAAGCCTGTTCAAGCAGTTCAATAGCTTGTTCATCAAACTATGAAAAGCAAATTATGTAATTTTTTCCATCTGTCTCCTTTTTACAAGTTCATAATTAATTCTGGACTTATAGTTAAAATCCATATTATGTCTTCATTTATATTTTACCTGTAATACTCTCCTTCCAGAACGTCCACAATGAGATACGGCCCAGGTCAGGGCTCTAAGAGCCTCATAACCACTGTACATTGATAGGGTAAAGCCCAGTATGAAACATATCTTAGCAGAGATGACTATCTGCCCAGGCTCAGCCTTAAGTCAACAAGCTAGGCCCAAGTTAACCAAACCTCAAGTTGGGATTTCTTGGCCTGAGTGCCCGAGGCCCAACTGAGAGCCATAAAACCACATCGTCTTGCCGAAAATGACATCATTCTTTATTTTTTAAAAAATTAATAAATCAAGTCAGGTCAGGCCTAATGAGACCCGTTGGGCTAAGATTCAAGCCACTAACCGGTCAGCCCATGGATCAGGCCAGCCCCGCACTGAATCGAATATAGAGCTTCCTGTAACTTTTTCTATCAGTATGCAATCTAGTTTTTTTACTGCACCCATCCTGCTGGCCCAGCCACTTGAAGAACAAATATTATGTTCTTCAAAAACATGCAATTGAATAATTTTTCCACTTTTAAATTTTATGGAACTTGGAACAAAACTTCAAAGTCTTGAAGGCGATGTCTCAACCAGTTGACAACTATCTCCATTAATGCCATTTTTGATAATAGTTATTGGTGAACCAAAAGAATCCAGAATTTAATCAAGGAAATAAGAAAAGAACCAACACTATGGAACTACAGTTCTGGACGAGTGTTAAACAGTTATCACCCAAAAAGTTGCTGCTTTATACACAATGCAATGCAGAGCATACCTTCATTCAACATTTTAAAGTCAAATCTGTCTTCCCCAATGATGGGAGAAGCTGTCATGTATCAACTATCTTTGGCCCCCTAATTTACAAGAAACATCAACAACAAAACTTGTGGCTGGATCCCTCTTCATTTGTAGAGAACAGAGAAAAGGGCTCTGAAAGAAGTAACGAACCGTCCACAAAACCCTGACACACGAGGCCAGGCATAAGTTGACATGCTTCGTCCATGGTTGCAGAATCTTGAGAACATTCACTTATTTCAACCCAAACCAACTGAAAACCGATTAGATTAAGAAGAGGGATAACTTAAAGATCAATAAACCCACAATATTGATATAAAGGGGGCTGCCAACCTATAATGTAGCCTTATCATTCATTGTTTCGCTAGATAGAAAAAGTAGGGGTGGAATCCAGGAAGAATAAATTTTAACCTTCCCATGAGAGAAAAAAGCATCTCTATGATGCAGATACAGCTTGGACCCACGCCGAATAAATGCTATGATCTTTCACCCTGTCATGTAAATTAGGATACTTGTTAAGATAGAAGAAAATATCAATTAGGGGGATTCAAAGACTAACCGGGAATAAATCAATAACAAGAACCATATAATCAGCAATTGTTATCAAGACAGAAATTGTACATAAAAAATGAAAAAGATGAAGTAAGAATAAAGCAGTTGGACATGTTGAAGAGCTTGGTACAGAACATCACAATATGAAGTTCTTCAAAAAAAATGACAAAGGACCGCTGCATCTTGCTTGTGGATTAATAAAGTTAAACTTTCACATGCTAATGATCTCTACTCTTTAATAATATAAAAAAGCCAAAGAAGAACTGAGGTCACAAGCATAAAAGCTCATGGAGAGTCAACTTAATTTCACAATGCCAAAAACACCTCATAGAAAAAGAAAAGAAAGACGAACTTGAACTTCATACTTGGAATTCAAACCAAGAGCTCTAAGTATAAAAAACTCCAGGCAAACTGAAATTTTTTTGCCAATTATGAGGTAAAGCACTTTAATTGAAGTACCATCAACTTTTCATAACAAAAATGTCATCTAGATATAAAAAGAGTATACTTCCACTCAAAAATCACTCTCTCCAACGTCTGAACAGAAGTTCCATGGTTATCACAGAGTTAAGGTCTAATTAAACAAAGAGACACAGTTTAATAAGACACAATTACACCTTAGGAAGGGATGATTATGGTAAGTAGTTGGATTCCCCAGAGGAAGAAAGAATTCAATTCAAAACAATAAAATGACAAGAAGCACAAAGCACAAAGTCGTGTTGAATAATTTGACTTACAAGTACAAACTATTGGCATCAAACTCTGGAAAGATGTTGGCATAAAAACGAAAGCCATCAGGGCTGATATCCCTGCATAATAAACCTGTGAAGAATAATTTTAAAATAATGTCAGTTTTCATAGAAGTTGTCAAGTTTTTCAAAGAAAATGGCGTTTGACAGCACCTTTGATCTCAGCAGACAGAAGATGCTCCTTGGCCATTGCTGGAGCAATACCCAATGCTATTGCTGCATCACTAGCGGTTATGCCAGTTCTCAAGGCATCAGGCTTTGTTACAAGGGTTCTTATCCGAGCAAAAACCTAAATAATTAATGAAATAGACAGTATTGAAGCCTTGAGCTCATCCTAATACTTCCAATCAAGTTGCAGAAGTTACAATTTGTATAAAACGTAACCATAAAGCATTTAAGTTCAGGTAAAAAAATCTGTTGTTTGACTTCTTCACTGCGAAGGAAAAAGAGATCACCTCCTCATCACTGTGGGCCTTACTCTGGATGACCATGACACCACTGTCAAATTTGCGAAGCATGACTGATCTGGCAAACATATGAAAATTTACCATAACCCAGAAAAAGAAGACATTTTAATAAAAAAACTAGCAATATTCGAAGATGAGCTCCTAGATGACCACTATATGATTTATATCAAATTTGCAAATCTAAAAGAAACAGCTGTATCCAACACATACTCATCATACATACACATCAAACTTCTCCCAAAGAGAACACGCTCGCAGCAGATCCTCAGGAGAGATCAATTCTGCGTAAATTACAAAGGATGGGTATCTTTCACAATCTGTAAGAAGTAGCAAGAAAAATAAGTGATGAACCATAAATAAAGTGTAAGATAAAGAACCTGTGCCCCGTGCACGATTGAAAAGACAGTAGATATCTATAAGACTGATCATTCCTCCAGCCCTCTCCAACGGAATTCTAACAAAATCTGCCAACTAAGTTTGACAAGAGAACCATTATATTCCCCAAACAAGGACCTATGTTACACAAGACACTATAGATAACTGACAACAACAACAAAAACAATATGTAAGTGCTGCAAAACAGTCAATAAGCTCGTGAGTGCGGAGAATCTGCCAATAAAACCCCAATTAAGACCCAAAAATCAGATTTTCAAATGCTATTGAACTGACACTAAAAAGATGTAAATATAAAAAGATGAAAGAGAAAGACCTGACGGGCCAGTTGTTGATGGTACAGAGCACCAGCAGACTCTTTTGTAACCGGAGATATGATACCAACACTCAACAACAAGTCTTGTATCTCTTCTCTGGAACCCGTCTCATCATCGTTCCCTTCACTAGATTGGGCATTGGAGGAAGACAAAAGCTTTTGCCTCATTTTCTCAGCTAGCATCACCATTTCTTTCGCTTTACTCTGTACATTCAAAACTCTTTGAGAACATGAGCACATAAAACCAAGACTAGGACATTAAGAACCTATGTAACTCGTCCATGTACAAGTCATGACCCAAAAGATGCATGACATTCGGCATTGAATTAGAACCTGTTCTTACCATAAAATCGTGAAAATTATGAAACATGGGTTGCTTAATCTGATTATACCCTATTACGAAGAGACCTCTGCACTACCCAATCAATCAAACTAAACTTTCCTACATTTCTTTTTATTTTTCATCATCTCGCTTTGACACAGAATTAGAACCAGCAAATATATAGCACAAATGCCCACTCAGAGAATCATACCATAAGAGCATTCAAGTCTTGAAAAGCATCCTGCAAGCTCTTATCAGTACTCTCCCAATTCTCCTGCTCCTTCCTCAATATTCCAGCCAATCCCGCCATCTTTACCATCCCATCACTCGAATAAATACCACCTCCACCCGAACTGGAACCCGAACCCATACTCGAACCCGAAACAGAACCGGTAACGCACGTGTCAGCCTCCCAAGCCCTCCCTCTCCAACTCTCAAACAACTTGCCCAAAAACCCATCCAAGTCGCCCTTCCCTCTCACCACCAACGTAACCACCACACTCCTCGAGTGCATCGAAACCTGAATCCTGATACGCGGAGAGTGAAACATCGACTTTATCGATTTCTTTGGAGAGAAAATGTGCACGACGGAAGAGAGAGGAATCGCAGTAGCGCTGCTGTTAAGAGAATTGGCGGGAAGCCATAAAAGGCGGTGCGTAGTGAGGATCAGGAGACCGGATTTTAACGCCGGAGACAAATCGGGGATGCCGGGAGGTGACCTCTCTTCGAATTCAAGGTCCACAGCCGAGAGAAGATGGCACTCGACCTCGTTTGGGAAGAGCACCGGCCTGCCGCTGCCAGTCACAGCGGCCGTCGGAAAAAAGGTTTGATCTTCGGTGTTGCTAGCCATTAAACTAAAAGCAATACGAAGAGTGAACGTGGAATTGTCAAAATGGCAGATCAAAGTAAAATCATGTGATCAGTTTCCTGGTCGCTGACGTGGCGAACATGAATTGGTCTAGGACTTTAATGCAAGTTAATAAGTTGGGGTTTAATCTTGAGAATTATTTGGCGTGCATTAGACCCCGCGAAGGTATGCTTATATTAAAATAAATAAATAACTCCATAATTCATTTCTTTAAAATTATTCTAATCTATATCGGAACCAATGTGATTTTTTTTTCCTTACAGATGTGTCTCAGGAGAGTTTTATTTACGGAAAAACACTTTTAAGCCATCCATATTTAGATTAATTCTCGCTTGAATTGGGTAAATTTTTTGCAGGAGGTAAAACTTTGGCCTTAAATTTTAAATATCTGCATACATAAAAACAATTTGAACTCACAACCTCACTTAAACTAGAAGAACTCCTTAGTAACTCACCTCAACCTTAAGATTCCATTGCAATATTGAACGTGGCGTTGGCTATATCTATGTGATGGTTTTAGAATACAAGTTATGATTCAGCAGCAAATAAACATATACAGTACCGTGGATGCTTTTCCAATACAGCTCCTATTCGCAAAGAAAATAAATTGACTTCTTTATACACAACACAACATCAAAAATTGGAAGGATTAAGATTTAAGAGCACGAGGCTGGGGTTGAGCAGAAAGCTCCATTTTTCTTGAAGAATTTGAAGGAAATGAAATGATTTCAGGAGGTCTAAGGGCTTCCCAGCCTTTGACATGGTTGGTCGTGGTAGTGCCATCCAAGCCTATGTGTGTCACATGCTTCACATCTGTTGGATATCCAATCTCCATCTCTATCTCTACCTCCTCCTCCTCCTTTTCTTCTTCTTCTTCTTCTCGTTTGCAAACTACTGAGTTTCAAAACAATTGGATAAAAAAGGCTTAGAAAATTTGTGAAGAACCCAACTACTTTTGCCACTTTAGTTAATTACATAAGACACATGTTTAGTTTTGCTTGGAGGTCTAGGAAGTTGTTGTCATGATCTAGTACTGATGGAACACTAACGAAAGAGAAAATAGAAGAGGCCAAAGCTCTCGTCACATTATTGGTTTGGTATACGATATGGAAAGGCTTATCTTTTAAGGAAATGAGACGATTCCTCAGGGAGAACACAGAAATAATAGAGTGTTCAGAAAAAAGAAATGAACTTTTTAATTACATGTATAATATAATAGCTGGTTAAAACTAAGATAAGACAGGTTCTGCTACTTACCAAATAGAACATGGGAGAGACTTCTGATGCTCCTCATCAATTTGTGCATTCCAACAGATATGTTTCGCTTTGGAAGAGCCATTAAACTCACTGTCTTTCTCACCTTATCCTTTCTCAATCTCCCATTTCTTACTTGTTTCTCTTTACAATCTGATCAAAGCACATATATAAACAAGAACTCTAACAAAGAAGGAAATTAAAAAAAAGGGAGAAAACAATTAATGATGTTGAGAAATGGAAGAGAGTTAAATACTTGTCGCAGATGGTTTTGTGTTGGATACAGATTTCTTAGTGGCCACCGCTACACTGGACTGAGAAGTACAGCCGATGGAAAATGGAAGAACTACCGATCTTTCTCTACGTTGTCTCATGTCTTATCTCCACAGACCATGAGATTAACGAAACATAACCAAAAGGGTAGACAGGGTACCGGAATGAGACGTTCTACAGGACCAACCAAAAAGACAGCAGCATCTGCGGAAGTGTTCTGTTATGCTGGTTGTTGTTGTCGATGCTGCTGTTATTTTGTCTTGTTTTTGAAGCGAGAATGATAATTACAAGCCGAAACGTTGAGATCTACCCAACACGGGCTGTTTCAATAGGAAGAAGAGAGGCGTGTTAGGGACTTGGGATTATTACGGGGTAGGTTGGAGTCGTTAGTCGGATAAACTGAGACACCTTCAACTTAATTTATGGTGATTGGAGAAGATGCCTTATTCGTAGGGTTTATATCATGTCAGCCCATTAACCCCCATGTTTTTGGCATCCATCTTATTGTAATCTTTATTTTCGCATATAGTTTTTTCATGCCTTATTCGTAGGGTTTATGTCATGTCAGCCCATTAACCCCATGTTTTTGGCATCCATCTTATAGTAATCTTTATTTTCGCAAATAGGTTTTTTGTAGACTAAGCTACAAGTTTCTGACCTGCAATCTCTTATTTCCTTTCTTGCTTCCTTCAAGTTCGACTTGATTTGCTTTTTACTACATTAGCTTTTCAAATCTTTTTCTAATAATAATTGAAAATCACAATTATACTTGCTAACGAACATTAAACAAACATTCGAATGTGAACTATTTTGTTCCTTAAAGATATATAATTGTAATAAAAAGCAAGGTAACATGCTATTTAAAAGCCTAGATCATATAACTTTAGTGCTACTGTTCTAGGCTCAAGTTGGACTCTCTTAATTTAGAAATAAGAAACATAAAATCATTACACGATGATTGTGGCTAATGTAGACCACTAATACAATTGCATGGTATAGAAAACAAGCAAAATTTGAAGACAGAGTGGCCTTGTGTGACGGGCACAGTCTGTTTTTAAAGTTAGATCAAAATGAATGGATGAGTATGGCACACGATGCCTACAGAAGTGGAAGATCAAATCTAGGAGCATTATTTGATAATAAAGTTCAATAATATATAAACAAGGCGTGTTACATGAGCCCTCAAATACCAATGGGCAATCGATAACAATTTATTTTCTCCGAAAAGAAAAGAGTTCAAGGTCCAGACAGATTGCATCAAGGAATCGTGCATGGCAACTCCTAGCAGAATCCAGAAAACAAAAGCAAAAACCAGATTACAGTTACACAACCAATAATATATTGTTTACAAGGATGACATCTAGAAGGAATTCATATCGATTTTCTCTTGATTCTAGGAAAGATTAATTAGGTTAAACGACTTTATATGGCACTAAAAAATTGTTGATTGCGTATGACTTTGTGCTGTGTTCTCTGCTACTTTTTTGAACGACCATTGAGACCTTTTTTGGTGTCCAGTGTGTGGATTTTGACATCTGATTTTTCTATAGTGTTTGCATGATTTTGTTGGGTTATTCTTTGCCGATAGAGTGTTGATTTTGTGGCTGTTGTTTGTGATCTGTGATATACGAAAACTCCAAAAGCTTTTGTGATGTTTGCAACTGTGTTTCTTTGTCAAGTGTGTGATTTGTGATCTTTACAGTTGCGTTTTTTTGTCAAGTGTGTGATTTTCTATAGTTGGATTAGGGTGCTATGTTTTCTGTCCATCGTGAGAGAATTTTAGGGCTGTTGACGATAGTGGTTTTTGGGTGAAAAACTTCTAGCAGCCTTGGTGATTTTGCAGCTATTCGTGTATGACGTTTTATTGATGAAATGTTTGTTGATTTGAGACGTTTTGTAGTTGATGTGTATGGGATGTTACAGTGACGATATTGAAGCTTTACAACATATCTTTCGATGTACAATTTCCCATTCTTTTGTTAACGAAGCTTTATTAGGGAAGTTGTTTTCTTTCTAAAGTGCCTTTATTTGTGTTCTTTATTATTTCAATCACTTGAGTTGTTTTATTATCATTTTTATTATGGAACATTGTTGAGAAAGTCTTCTATTGAGGTTTAGCATGAGGTAGTCGTGTTATTGAGTGTGATTTACTTTCATGGGTTGTGAGGACGAGGGATATTGTCAAGGGTAAGGTGAGTCGGTTTTGTAATGCCTTGAGTAAAATTATTATTATTTTTTAGTGAAAGTGATTAAGTTAGGTGAGGGTCTTGCAAGTGTAGACAAGGTGTGTCGAACTGCATTATCAAATCTCGGGTGTTGATTTGTTTATTTAGCAATTAATTTTTCTATTTTCCTTTATGCTAGAAAATTTATAAATTGCTGATACAGTTGCTTTATATTAAGCAACCACAGATACAGTTCAAAGCAACTGTGGCAGAACCAAATTTTTGTGAAACTATATCCTTTCAGATTTTCAAGGCTGTTTCCAAATGACTAACATGAATGAATAAAAAGAAAAGGGAAAATAAATAAATAAAAGTAAAATTAAAAAACCAGAAAATAAATAAATAAATTACAATTAAAATAAACTAAATTAAATTGAATAAACATAATAACAGTAACAATAACAGGGGAAAATAAAATATAATAAATAATAATAGTAATAAATAATAATAATAATAATAATAGAAATACCAATAATAACAATAGTCATACTAACATCAATAATCATAAACATAATAGTAATACCAATAATAATGCTAATAATAAAGATATTAATAATAGTACCAACAACAACAACAACAACAACAACAACAACAACAACAACAACAACAACAACAATAATAATAATAATAATAATAATA
>JAOTAX010000001.1:19144170-19155762 GCA_025629825.1 Erythroxylum guanchezii
TTAACTAATTCTAGATATTTTATTATTATCAAAACATAAAGGGATTTAATTTGTCAACCACCATTGGTCCAACATGTATAAGCTATAGTAATCCACTCGCTCATTCTCCTTTTCACTAAAGGGTAGTTTGATCATCTTTCCTAACAAACAAGATTCACAAGTTTCATATGATTCATAATTAAAAGGATCTAAATATACTTATTTATATAACTTTGTGATTCTAGTTTCATTGATATAAGTTAACCTACAATTCCATAAATAAGATGGATTTTAGCCACTTAATTTTCTTTTCTTGCTATTTATATTAAGGATTAGCCATTCAAGATTTAATTCTTACAGACCATTTGTAAATGATCCATATCCATAATTAATATCATCTTTATAAAAAGAACAACTTTTAATCTTAATAATAAAGACAATCTGTTCAAATCTAAATAAAAAATGGAAATGTTGTTTCTATTAACAACTGTAACATAATAACAATTATCTAGTTCTAGTTTAAGGTTAGAAGGCAAAGCCAAACTATAAGTTCATATAGTTAATGCAATAACTCTTGCTTCACTCCAACTTCCATATCCACTTCACCTTTCCTCAATGATCTACTTCTTGTTAACATCTATATTCTATAATAAATATGAGAACCACATCTAGGATCTAATGCCTAAGAATGTAAAATAGAAGTAGAAAGATTGATCTCAATCATAAACATATATGAAGATAGAGCTATCTTAAGCTTCTTATTGACCAGACTAGCAAGATAAACTTTCCAGTCCCTTTTTTAATGTCCATCAATTCCACAATAAAAAAATTGCCCTTCTCATTATCCTTCTTCTTGACCCCACCTTTTGGCTTTACTTTAGTATAAGCCTTTTTATTCCTTTTTATTGTTCTTCTTATGGGCTTGATTTCTTACTCTTAGAAGAATCCATAACAAGAACAAAACTAAGTTCCTTCTTAAAGCACCCCTCTATGGTCTTGAGCATATTCAGTAATTCAGGTAATGACACATCCTTTTGGTTTATATGAAAGCTAATAACAAACTATGAAAAGCTTGAACTAAGAGACGTAACACTATATCAATGCTTAACTAATTGTCCATGACAAAACCTAATTGATTTAATTTTTTAATATATTAAATCATCTTTAGTGTAACATCCCACTACCATAGGGTACATACTAGAACATCCTGAGGATATTCTAGTACATAACCTATAATAATGGCATGTTAGAGCTGTAACTACAATCCCTTAATCATGGCATCATCATAAATACATAAATGTCACCATATTTTAAAACTAAATTCCTCATTTCATTCCATAAGAACTAAATTTACATTGTAGCTTTACAGTATTTTCCAAATATGTACAATGTCAAAACTAAGTACATAACATGCTACATACATGAGGAATTTTACAAAATTTCTAACTAAATCCTTTAGTCTCAATTGGTCGACCTTTGAGTCATTTCTTATATTCAAAAATACAAGAATTATTCTTCTTGTAGAGTCGCTAATGTTCTCTTTCGATCCTAAAATATCAACATTGCAATTTTAATGAGTTTTCTGAACTCAGTGATATAACCATCCTTAATGGTTCACTCAATTTACATAACATATCAAGACATGTAAACACAAAATCCACATCTTTTCGTTAACTTATGGCATCACATATCCCATTCTCATCAAATACATTTCCACAATATATTTCAGTCAGTCAAACACATTTATTAAATGCATATGCAGTGCTCGTGAGACTCACTTTCGATTATTACGTTGTTATGACTTAGTGCCTAAAATTTTCCCTATCTATTGTGAATACCGGGCTCATTGATACTGTCCTTTATTTGTTGGGGATACAGGGCTCATTATACATAGTGATGCTTTGGCTCTTAACCACATTCTGAGCTTTAAGCTAATTTTTAGTGGCTACTTAGGTCACAACTCTCATTATCTGATCATGCATTTATGTAGCATTACATAGCACTTTGTTCACAAACTTTCATGTTCTCATTCAAATACAAGTCAATAGTATATTTCAATAAACCATTATTTCAATCAATCACATTAACAATCTTATTCCCATTTATCATCAGACCTTGGTTTGGCATTCAACAATCATGTTGAACAACACTTATTTCATCACATTCACATACAGGGAGCACTTCCAATACATTCCCGAATAATAACTCCTTGGACATTCAATTGTCCGGAATCATCAATATCACAAAATAAGTTAAGCAAAAACACATATATAATTGAGAGTACACATCTATGTTGACTCACAATTGCTCCCTTTAGCTTATTACTTAAAGTCCCGGCAATATCTAGAAGTGGTCGCTCAACGTGCTCTTCTATATGCAATCACATACATTTTCATATTATTACATTGCCCATTTAACTGAATAAGCACATTTATAAATGTATCATATATTATGCATGTTCAATGACAAATTCTCCGGTATGCTTCTTTAATAAACTTATACAAACATCAATGTTACTCCAAAATTTTCCAGAATTTATACACATTAATGCAGATTTCATTTCATACTAATTTAATGACCAAATTGAATGTGTTAACTCTCAAACCTTTACTCTTTTAATTCAACATTCCCTATCTAATCTCTTCATTCATGAAATCCTATTCTTTTTCCATAATTCCTCATTCATCATGCATCAAACAATTGATTCACTAAGTTATGTCCTTATTTTAAGCCCAAATTAAGATCAAAACATCATAATTATACACTTCATCCTTAATTGGTTTAACCATTACATAATCAAAACATTTCCATGAAAAATCACTTCCCACGATCCTTTTCCTGCACTTTTCCCAGATTTTCTTAGGCAGATTTCGAATCAGATTTGTATGATCATGTTGACCTAGAAACTGACCTTTTTAGACAATATTTTCTTCTAATAAAATGTTCTTGTATGTCTTAAGTTTCAAATAAAACAAAAATCATTCAATTTGGTTCATTATTTTCTAAGTTATGCTCAAAATACTACAGACTGAGTACATTTGAAATTTTGGCTAGTGCATGATCATGCACTCAAAGTTGTACAACTCATATCTCTCAATTTCAATATCCAAAAATTACAAACTTTCTACCATTTGAAATATAAGAGAATAAGTTATAACTTTTGTGAAGACAACTTTGTCTGATTCGGCCTACATCAATATAGTTTATTCGATAACAACAGGACATGATTTCTGTCACGGGTAATGCTACAGCCTAAGCCAAGACTCAATTTCAAGCTAAACTTCAAAACCCTTAAGGACAAAATTCAAATTCAATTTCTTCTTAAAAATTGTATCCAAATGTCTCTAGTTCAATTTAAATCATGAATAATCTCATTTGGAAATCTACAGATCAAAAGAAAGCCAAAATATCGAAGCATGTTCAGTAAAAACATTCCAATTATCAAATTCTAGCACACCTCAACATTTTCATCCTAATTCATAATCATCAATTCTCTATCATAACATGCTATAAACACTAATCATTTACTTACATATTTAATTTAAATTCTAGCTCAAAAGATCAAGCCAATCTAGTACTCCAAGTAAGCAGAAACATCACGCATTCAAGGTGGGAATAGATGACTTTCGGCTATGATTAAACAACAACAATCAACTGGTTCTTTAGATATTTTGTGAAGGGTAAAACATGGATTTTTGTATAGCAATTGGACATAAGCATGAACGTAAATAGGGAGATAAAAGAAGTGAGGGTTTCGGTTGGTGGGTAAGAAGAAAGAAGAAGAGAAATGAGCTGAACAAAACTTACTCTTGCAGAAACTTACCAGCTAAGGTGTTAGGTGTCATGTAATTGAATAGGCTTATGTCTTATGGAATGTTCAGCACTTATCAAGCATAGGTACTGCCAAATGTCTCCACCTAACTAGGTCACTTGTCCATTAATCAACTATGCCATTTGTCATCAGCTTACCAGCCTATTTGTCATCCAATGATTGATCCATTTGTCAATTAATTACTAGTCCATTTGTCATCAATTTAACTATGCCAAATGTCACTCAATTATAGGCTAAATCATCCAAATTTTCATATAACAATTTATCCTACCATTTAACATATGTCCTAGTGCAAATGTATATTTAATCCATCAGTTTTCCAATCCATAACATTAATTCCAATTTACTAATTGAAATCCAATCACACCAAAATTCAAGACATATTAATTCATAATTCACATCCTGATCACTTAACATTTTTCATACCCCGGAATAAGTCAATGAATGCATGTACAGTCATTTTAATGTGCAAAACTCAATATTTACGTGTATGTGTATGCCATATTTAACATAAACATGAAATACAATTTCTAATTTCTCATATACGCAATTCTATACTTAACATAGGTAACGGGCCGTTACATTTAGTACATATAGCTACACTTAAGATCCTTTTGTCAACTTGTAATTAAATAAATTTTTAGAGAAATGATATCTCTCCACCCTACTTTGTGCACTAAATAACTCCTTAAGACATAAAATTATAGCAAGAGCATCCATATTCTCATGTGTTTTTATGAATCTCCAGAGAGATACTAGCCAACTTCATATATATAGCTTGTTCAACATCATCAAAATGACATTAATATCTCTCTTAAACCTCATCAATCACATTTGAACTAAACTTTGGTTGAACAACAGTTTCAAGAACATATAATTTCTTTTCTTGCCTAAAAGCAATTACCAAGTTACACAACTATTTTGAGAAATTAGGTCTAATTAGAATGTTAGCATCCATGATGCTCCTCAACGATAGACTGGTACTCATATTATCTAACAACCAAAAGACATAAAAGTATTAGTTTATGCCACAAAATCAAATAAAATAATAACTTCGATAAATATTTGATCATTTCCACTATTTTATTCAAAATAATAGCCTTCACTATTGTATCGAGAAATTATCAAATAATTTTATAGTGGGATGGGATCTTATTTAGACTAACTTAATCTTCAGTCACTCAATAAAACAACTCAATTTGAATTAATTACGTAATAATTTTATCAATCACATTTTATGTTGCTCCTTAATCCATTAAGTGATAACTCTTTGCCAAAATATATCTTATATATCATTCATAACCTTGTCTCTAAATTCATATAATCATAAGTCGGTCATCCAAATCATACAAATTTTATTAAGTTGAACCTATTAATTTAAGTTAAAAACATATTTAGGTTAAAGGGGCCTTAAGTCACTCAACAAGCCTTATAATAAATAGAACTATAGTTTTATTTAAATAATGAAAGACAACTATCACATTTTTAACATGTACTTAATATTTAATTGAAGGATTTATAGTTTTAAAATGTTAGGTCTCACAAAAATAATATAATCTCATTATAGTAATAATTTCTAACATAATCAAATTATGAAAGAAAATCCTTTAAAACCTTTACTTGATTCTAATTATTGATTTGATAAATAATTTAATTTAATAATTCAACTCTTTAAAATCTAAACTAAATTTCAAAATATTATTAATAAAATAATCCTTTGAAAATTATTTTCAAACATTTAGAAAAATACTTTTTAAAATTATTAGGAATCTAAACCAATTTACTCTTATGAATTGAGTTTTTAGAAACTTAAAATTCAAGTTAAAGCCTGCAGGATTGTTTTTCCATAATACACAAAATAAAGGGGAGTTTCAATTTTCAGAAAATTAAATAAACCCTAATTGATAGTTTTAGGTTTTGATTTCTATCAAATCAATAACAATCAAGAAATTTAATCAAGTTAAACAATTAAAGGAGACTATGATACTAATATTGGAAAACTAATAATGATCTATGATCGGGGTAAGTTTTAATCTTATAAACCCTCAATATTCTGCAAGTGCATGGTTTGTAGCGTAGTATTAAAAATGTCAATCCCACAATAAAGGAGAATAATCTAATTCTAAAATCTAAGGCCAAAAAAACTATAAAATTGAAAATTAAAGATGCAATAGAAATTAATTACTAGAATTGAGTTCAACCAATCAAATCAAAAATTAAACATAAAAGTATTAACAAGTGAGCAATATGCAATCATAATAAAAATCAACCTAAGGAATTTACCGATTTATGAAAAAGGGGATTTTACTTATCATTAATGTTAACCTAGCCAATTATGTGTCAATGGAGTGTCGATTCTAGACTATCCTAAAGCTGATTACTCTCTCTCGAGTTATAACTATTAAACCCTGAATTATAAACCCAAATCAGATTATGGAATTTGTAATCTCTCAATTTACAAATTATCCAAAACCCTAATTAGATCTGAAACACTCTAATAAACTATCGGAATATCACACGAGATCTCTCTTCGCAAAATTACCAATATGATTTGTCACAGTTTCTATTAAATCACCTAACTGTCATTAATTCGATTTAATCTTTTTTCATTCAATTCACCTCTCAGTTTATTATCGAATTATACAAGAATTCAATCAAATCATGACATTCATCCAATAAACACAATCGACTAAATTATCATTAAATCAAAATAAAATCCCTAAAGAGAGTTTAGAACATCATCAATATTTCAAATCCTATCATCATACTATCCATCTCAATTCTATACAAAAATAAAATAGAAACGAAAAGGAAATAATGACTTAAAATAAACGACAGAAGGTAAAATAAACGACGGAAGGCAGTAGTATTGGGAAACCTCCTGATCTAGGAAGCATGTCGAGTCATCTTCGTCTTCATCTTCTTCCTCTTCCTTTTTCTTTTTCTCTCTCTCAGTATTCTCTCTTTAGGGTTTCAAGTGTGGCTGATGCAAAAAGCTACTTTGTGCTCCTCTTAATGGTCTTTAAATAGTCTTTTATGTTTTGGGTAACCCTAGGGTTTTTCTGAGGTCCGAAAGGTCCAAAAAGTCCCTCGAAATGTGAAGTTTGTAAGCGTTTGGGCGTCTACCCGATGCAAGCCATGATCGTGGCCCACATATGAGCTTTCTATCACGATTGTGGCCCGTGGGCCGTTGTTTCGGTCCCAATGTCTTCCGAAACTCCTCCATTCTTCGATATTAACCTTGAAACACTAGCAAGCACATCAAGATACCTCTAAAATATAATATTTAAGCTCAAAAGCTTGTACTAACTCATAAAACACTTAAAACACAAATAATGAATAAACTAACACAATTCTAAACTAAACACATACTAAATGATGAAATTAACGACTAAACACATATCAAACTATGCGCTAAAATACGATGCAATTTACACTTATCAATCCAATCATGAGCGTAATAAAAAAATAAAATTTTATAATTTCTCAATTGGATCTCAATACTTGAATAACCTAAAAAACATAAACCATAAAAATAATTAAATCATACTTGATTTATATTCCTGATGAAACCTTTTTCACGAGGTGTCAACCATGAGTTGTTAAAGCGTCCAGCCTCTAAGGGTATCCACAGAACAAAAAAAACCTTACTTTTGAGAGGAATAAACAGGAGTATTAACTACTTTATGTTTATTTCCTATTTATAGAAAAAACCATTAGGGATTGTTTTTGTTAAAATTAAAATTCCTAATTATAATTAAAGTCAAACTATAATTATAATTTAATTTGATTTTAATAAAATCAAATATCTCATAATTGATCCTTGAAGTTTCTCAAACTTGGCAATTAAGTCCAACTTAATTTAAATTGATTTTTCTCTTTTTAACTTCTCTTTATGTGTGACTTATTAGATTCCTAATATATTAACAATGATTATAAATTATAATTAGAATTCATAATTAGAATTAGATAAATTAAAACTCCTTCTAATTTATCTTTAATACTCAAATTAAATAATTTATAATCATAAATTAAGATTGATGTCTAAGAGCAAGCCTTGGAGCAAATGGTAAGGTTCCTCTTTTGTAAATAGAAGGTCATGAGTTCGAGTCACAGAAACAACTTTGTAAAATACAAAGAGAAGGTTGTGCATAATTGATGACCCTCCTCTAACCCTCTCACCTTTTTAAATGTCAATTCACTCTAACTAGAGAATTATTTAAATCACTACTATTTAAGAATATAGAACATTCTCTCTGATTATTTTAGAGTGGTGGATCCTTTATTGACTTACGTAATTATCTCTACATGGTTCATATTGTTGGAAATTCAGAACAGGATCTGATCCCGACCATAAAGAAATAATTACAAAACTTTTTTCGTATTTTGGTTTCTTGAAAACCAAGATTACTTTAATTGTATAAAATAATTAATGATAAATCATAATAAAGCATGAATTTTATTTCATACCTTATTCCAAAACTTGATCATATTCTTGTCGTATCCCTCAAATTGTTTCCGAAATTGATCCATTTCAATTACCGCAGCCGCACAAGTGCCCGACCTCTAATGGTATCTACATAACAAGTTGAGAGAACTTTATAACTTTCACAAAGAGAGTTAAGTAAGAAGTGCTAGCTCCATTAGAGCTTAAGTCTATTTATACTAAGTTTTGGATTTTTTAGTAATTTAATTCTAATTTCAATTAAACTGTAATTAGAATTACAATAATTCTAATTTAATACCAATTATACCCAAATAAGACCCAATATTTCATATTGATCCTTATTTATTAAATATCTCATATTTAATGATAAAGTTTCTCAAACTTTATGATCAAGTCCAACTTGATTAAAATATCTTTGCTTTCTTCAACTCGTTCTTTATGTGAGACCCATTAGGTTCTTAAATATATTGGCATTGGACACACATTGTAACCTTAATTTATACTTAGGATTAGGTAAATTAAACTCTTTTAATTTATCTTTAATTCTTTGATTAAACAATTTGTATCCATAAATCAAGATTATCGTCTAGCAATACATCATAACCACCTAAATATTTAGGAATGACAAAGTGATTTTGAGTAACCTTTTCGTTTATGATTTTTTTGTATAATTCAATCCTTTCATCATACAATGTTTCGATTAGACATAGAACACAAAATTAATGTTTACTCTATTTTGAGTCTAATCATATTAGGTCTTAACCATTAGTTATTGATTCAATTAATGACATTTGTAAATTATTTATAAAATTTCATTCCATCTTGGCCAAAGATTTTTCGAATCAATACTAATTAAGAATAACATAACATTCTCCCTAATTACTTTAGGGTGATGAATCATAAATTGATTTCTCAACTACCTCTATATAGTTCATGCTACATCCAATGACTACCCACTGAACTGCCTATGATTAACATAGTTTATAAGTAGTATCAAGACATAGCAATCCCTATACAAGATAACTTTGGATACCTCAAGTTAAAGGATCACTTATACAATTATCACAATGAGAATTTCCATAAATATACATGTAATATTTCAAATAGATTTCTCATATCAGGTCTGTTCAATGAACTTATTCTATAACAAGTTCACACACGTTCGTTTAAGTATCTCCATACTTTAGTCTATGAGATCAACTACTTCCTTCATAAGGAAAAACATAACGTATGCTAGTCTTTTTACATTATAGTAATGTTTACTCTTAATATAACAATTACTAGGAACAATTTAAGGATAATACATAAATATAATTATAATCTTATAATTATAATCTCATTATAATTTCATTTGCAATATATAATTATCCAATGACTTTATCATATACATCTAAACATATACAAGATAACAAATAATTTTAAATTATTTTGTCGTTAAATTACAACCAATTAATTGGCTATAGTGCATAAACTAATACATACTATATTCAAGTACTACCAATTGAACTACCCTAATTAGAATATGTCATAATTAGCATCAAAACACAATAATCCCTATATGATATACTTTGGTAATCTCAAGTCTAAGGATCAATTATACAATCATCATCATAAGAAAGTCCATAGACATATAAGGAATATTCTATTAGGGATCCTCATAATAAGGTTAGTTTAATGAGCTTATTCTTTAATAGGCACCCACACATTTGTTTATCTCTATACTTTAATTTATGAGATCAATTATTTTCTTCATACGAAAAAAACATAATTTGTGCTAGTTTTATTATGGCATCAATATACTATCTTAATGAAATTATATTTTAATTTCAGTTAAACTTTAACTATAATTATAATAATTCTAATTAAATACCAATTATGCCTAAATAAGATTCAATATTTTATATTGATCTTAATTAAATATCTCATATTTAATGATAACTTTACAAGCAAGTCCAACTTTATTAAAATATCTTTGCTCTCTTTAACTCATTCTTTATGTGAGATCCATTAGGTTCCTAAATATATTGACAATAGATACATATTATAACCTTAAATCATATTTATAATTAAATAAATTAAACTTTTTTAATTTATCTTTAATTCTCTAATTAACAATTTATATCTATAAATCAAGATTGACGTCTAGAAACACATCAAGACCACCTAAATATTTAAAAATGTCATAGTGGTTTTAACTAACCTTTCCGTGCATTTTTTGGTATAATTCAATCCTTTCATCACATAATGTTTTGATTAGACATAGAGTATGAAATTAATGTCTACTTTATTTTGAGTCTAATCATATTAATTTTCTAACATTATCTATTGATTCAATTGATGATATTCATAAACTATTTACAAAATTTCATTCTACCTCGACCAAGAATTTCCCGAATCAATACTAATTGAGCACAACAGAACATTCTCCCTAATTACTTTTGGGTGATAAATTCTATCTTGATCGCTCAACTACCTCCATATAGTTCATGCTACATTTAATGATTACCTACTGAACTACCTATGATTAGAATAGGTTATAAGTAGTATCAAAGCATAGCAATCTATACAAGATAACTTTGGAGAACTTAAGTCAAAGGATCACTTACACAATTATCATAATGAAAATTTCCATAGACATACAAGTATTGTTCCAAATGGATTTCTCATATCAGGTCTATTTAGTAAATTTGTTCTCTAACAAGCACCCACATGTTTTTTTAAGTATCTCTATATTTTAGTCAATGAGATCAACTACTTCCTCATAACATGTGTTAATCTTTTTATATTCTATTAATGTCCAATCTTAATAAAACAATGACTAGTAACAATTTAGGAATAATAGATAAATGCAATATGAATCATATAATTATAATCTCATTATAATTTCATTTGTGATGTATAATTATCCCATAACTTTAACATATACATCTAAACATAAAAATGATAAAGAATACTTTTAAATTATTTTGTAACTAAACTACAAATAATCGATTAACTGTAGGGTATAAACTAACACATATTATATCCAAGTACTACCAATTGAGCTAACCTAATTAGAATAGGTCATAAGTAGCATCAAAACACAATAATTCTCACATGAGATACTGACACGACCCGCCTTCTTGGGCCGTGTTGGCACTAGGGAATGGGTAGGCTTAATGCCACCAAAACTCGTAGTAAGCCTAACTTTTTGTATTCTACTGGAAAACCGACATGACCTATTCGTTTGTCTGATTAATCCTTATACCTGCTTAATATGTTGGAACCCATTACCGGATATCCAACCTCTTACGAAAAACCATACTGGAACCCGAATCCGCGTTGGAAACCTTAG